>JAJOOD010008862.1:0-35835 GCA_029582525.1 Solanum tacnaense
TAGGGTCAATTTTGGAAAAGGACTAAGGACCCATAAAGTCTTGACTTAAAAATTGTGCCCATTCCCGTCTTAGTTCGCCCTTTGTTGCAGCATGACAGTGCTTCATATTTCGGGCATAACTTTTTACTCCAAGGTCGGAATTGGGCAAACTCGGTGGCGTTGGAAAGAGGATTCAGAGACCTTTAATTGGGTAGGTAAAGGTCCACCTAATTCATTTTGAACTAAAAGATATGACCATTTAAAGTTGACCCTTACAACTCACTAGTTCAAATGACTAGTTTCCAGACGTCACGGTCATTTCTCATCATTTCATCAAGTTCTCAACTCCAAATTCACATGTGAGGCTCTAGTTTCACTAGTTTGTTTTTAGGGTCGTTATAGCTTTCCTTGTTCATATTGTATCAAGCAAAGGTATTGAGGTATATCTTAAGAAGACATATGTGGTCAAAAGTTTGCCTAGACCTATGTCTCCTTCAGATATTAGAAGCTTTTTGGGTTTTCCTGGTTACTATAAAAGGTTTTTTGAGGGATTTTCTTCCATTGCTTCTCCTTTGACGGCTTTGACTCAAAAGAAGGCAAAGTTTGCGTGGTCGGAAGCTTGTGAGAAAAGTTTCCAAGAGTTGAAAGATAGACTTACTTTCGCTCCGGTGTTGACCTTACCAGAATGGACAGATAATTTTGTGGTGTATTGTGATGCCTCTAGAGTCGGATTGGGATGTGTGCTTATGCAAAATTGTAAGGTGATTGCCTATGCTTTAAGGCAACTTAAAGTCCATGAGAAGAATTATCCTACCCATGACCTTGAGTTAGTGGCGGTTGTTTTTGCCTTAAAAATATGGAGGCATTATTTGTATGGGGTTCATGTTGATGTCTTCACTGATCACAAAAGTCTACAATATGTGTTTAGTCAAAAGGACTTGAATCTTCACCAAAGAAGGTGGCTAGAACTCTTGAAGGATTATGACATGAGTGCCCTTTATCACCCCAGGAAAGCTAATGAGGTAGTGGATGCTCTTAGTAGATTGTCAATGGGTAGTGTGGCTTATGTAGGTGAAAAAAAGAAAGAGTTGGTTCGTGATGTTCATAGGTTGGCCCGATTAGGTGTTAAACTAGTGGTTTTTACCAAGGGTGGTGTCATGGTCCATAATGGTTCCTAATCGTCCTTTGTGATGGATGCGAAGGCTAAGCAAGGTCTTGATCCCATTATGGTTGAGTTGAAAAATATCCGTTGAGGCTTTCTCCCAAGGGGGAGATGGTGTGCTTAATTATCAAGGCCGTTTATGTGTTTCGAATGTCGATGACTTGAGGGAATGAATCCTAGAAGAAATCCATAGTTCTCGGTATTCTATTCACCAAGGAGCACTAAGATGTACCGTGACCTACGGGAAGTCTATTGGTGGAATGGGATGAACAAAGATATTGCGGAATTTGTGGCCAAGTGTCCTAATTGTCAACAAGTGAAAGTTGAGCACCAAAGGCCGGGAGGTTTTTCCCAAGACATTGCTATTCCTACTTGGAAGTGGGAAGACTTGAATATGGACTTTATAGTTTGTTTGCGTTGCACCCGGTGACAACATGATTCAATATGGGTAATAGTAGATCGAATGACGAAATCGGCTCATTTCCTTCCCGTCAAGATTTCATATTTGGTGGAGGACTATGCCAAGATGTACTTGAGAGAGATGTTAAGATTGTATGGTGTGACTTTGTCTATTATTTCCGATCGTGGTACCCAATTCACTTCTCAATTTTGGAAGTCATTTCAAAAGGGTCTTGGTACCAAGGTTAAGCTTAGCACAACTTTTCATCCTCAAACTGATGGGCAAGCGGAGTGTACTATCCAAATTTGGAAGACATGTTAAGGGCTTGTGTGATCGATTTTTAAGGGTAATTGGGATGACCATTTTCCATTGATGGAATTTTCCTATAATAATAGCTACCATTCAAGTATAGGTATGGATCCGTTTGAGGCTCTTTATGGTAGAAGGTGTAGATCTCCTATAGGTTTGTTTGAGGTGGGTGACGTTGCTTTGATATGTCCCAGGCAAGTTTATGAAGCTATTGAGAAAGTATATTTTCCAATTGACAATTGCTTCAGCTCACTCAAGATCACAAAGGTCTTTTCAAGGCTTGTAATGGGGCTGAGTGTAAAGTTATGGTCATTGAAGTTCGGTGAGTTTTATCCTCATGAAATGTGGTGCTCACAATAGTTCCTTTGCTCTTCTTTCATCATTTTGTTTAGTGCTCATAAGTCATCCCATTATTCACTTTCCATGGATTGTTTTGAAACCCAATGTCTTTTTGTATTTTCATACTTTATTCCACAACTTTTTTTTATCCCTTTTTTTTATAAATATATGGAGGGGTCCCATTTTTTTTCTCAACAACATGGGTTAAAGGAGACTTTTCTTGCACGTCTTGACTTGCCTTCCCTTTTTCACCACACCCCCAACTTAGGCTTTTGGCCCAAGTTGGTTATTGAATCAACCACAAATCATGAGGATTATAGGTAGTGGATTAAGAAAGGTCGTGTTTTCATAAAGTTTCTTCCAAAGAAGGATAAGGCTAAAAGGGTGTTCAAAAGATGTTCACACAAACTCACAAGGTACACCACAAAAGAGGTATAATGTCAAATTGGCTCACACTTTTCAAAGTTGCATAAGATCATATCATGGGATTACATCACTTCGTCAACCGGACCAACGGGGCAAATTCCAGGTGTCACCATGCATGGTTCACGGTAAACTCATCACACACGACATTGACACCAAAGTCAAACAAGAGTCTACACTTTTGCTAGTGTGCAACGATCATCACAAGAGAATCGATTCGATAATTGGCTAGTCACAACGAGATGCAAAGAGTTTACATATTGTCTATGCAACTTCAATTGGCCTCGTCATAGCCGCGCATTAAATTATGTTCGATTATGCGCACTATTTGAGTCATCGGTAGTTGAAGCGACCCTTTTTAAAGAGACTTAACTTATACTTACGACACTGAAAAGCGATTAACGAGGGCATACTGATTATAATCTAGTAGAGGGATTAGATGCATAATGACCTCCATAAAGTAATTTAGGCAAATAACCGATGATGTTTTCATGTATATATATTATCGTCACACTCAAGGATGAAATAATAAGAATATTACAAGCTTTTGAGTACCGAAATCAGTCTGCTCATGCTTCACACAAACATTCGAAAGTAATTGTAGATTTAGGATATTACAAGACTTGGGTTTACACACCCCAACAAGAACTAAACATATAGCCATATTTATATTACACCTCATGGTGACATGATCAAATCAGCCCTCAAAATCCCATGTAAATATACAACACATAGAATATGTACAAGTCCCAAAGTTTATACAAAATATAGATGCCTATATGCAAATGTGATCTTCCTTAAGGCTCTCAAAACATCCATCTCTAATGGCCAGCTTCAAGCATCATCTCGAACAACCCCTACGACAGAAACAACTATCGCTAAGCATATAACTTAGTGGTGTAAAAACTATATGTTTGGAGCCCTCAAATTCAACAAGTTATCATTCTCAAGTCAAGGGCAACATAATTGAACATAATAAAATAATCAAGTAAACAATATATAAATAGTATCGATTTTTATATTTAAAGATCCAAATGTCAAGAATGCTCATAGCACAGTTTTCCAAGAGATTCAACAACAAGTCTCGCCCAATATATACATCATGTCGTCACACCAAGTACAAGCAGGTATCAAGAAGGGTCAAAACCCAATAATCAAGAGAACCAAGAACCATATTAAAAATGACTTTCTAGTTCGTACTTAAAATGGACAACTTCCATTCTTAAGACGGACTAAAAATCTAGAGTCAAGATGGCAAATGATCCGAATCAAGAGGCATGTCAATAGTGACAAAGTTACAGCCACAAGAAGGACAAGGTCCCAACAAGAGTGCCAACTGATCAAACAATCCGTACAAGTGGGCGTGTTACACAAGAGTCTTTAACGTCTTAAAGGATACCAACACGACAATGCAAAGTGACAAGAGGTAACCAAGGTATCATGATCAACTTTCAGATATACCAACAGTTAAAAGAGTGAAAGTACAAGTTTATACACAAACCTCAGTTCTTTAGCAAAAAAATAGTCAACACAACTTCACGAGTTCAAATCGTAGACCAACCAGCGTATCAAAGTCTTCAATTCGTACCCGAGGATATACAACCTTAAAAAATGAATTCAATAACTTATTTACTTTCTAGTAGCTCAATAATTATGGCGTAACACAGGTTTATCATCACAAGTAATCCTAGCTTGTAGAAATACGACTATACTCCAGAAACAGAAATTATGCCCAATAAAAGTACTTCATGTCGCAACCTAGATTTGAAACAGAAAACGGCAAAAATGGAATTTATATCCTTCATAAAATATGTAGGTACATCTCTTAAGCTTGCAAATAATCAAGAATCACCGCAAAAGACGCTTTGTACAAAAAGATATAATTAAAACACTAACAGTTGAACATACAGGATTTCAAATTCCAGAATCTGGACAGAACATGTCATATGTTGCGTCCCTTATTTCGTAGTCATAATAGCTAAATTAGAGTTTACAATAAACAGAAGAGTTGTAGGTATAGAAATCAGCTTTCCAAATCATATTTATTAACCGAAAAAGGAGTTATACAGAATGAGAAATTTTAAAAGTACTACACACTACTCAGCTAAAAAAAACAAGTTTTGACTACTCACCAAAATGTAGGATGTCTCGACTTCCAGCTAGAAGGACCAAGGTTTTCTCTTGTGATTTTGATGAACAACAGGTTAGAAAATGTTCTTAGGTTCTTGGACTTCAGTTCCAAACGAAAATCAGAAGAGGAGGTGTGATAATATAGTCTTAAGAGTGATGCTTAGTCACATATACAACTGTCACTAAAAGGTTGCTGCCCCAAATTATTGTGTGCTGCCCAAAATGTATACATATACACTTATATTTATATAATTGATACCAACACTTTCAATTCATATGAAATTTTAATTAGAAAAATTACGTAAATACCCCCATACAATACCTTAAATTAGCAGCACAATTTATTTTAAGCAAGGTTGCAAATATCACAAAATTTCAAGTTCCCAAAATAAGAGTAAAACATATTGTAGCAATTAAGAAATGATGCATCGACATGCAAGAGTTGGTCTAGTATTTGAGGGGTGTTACAACTCTCTCCCCGTTAAAGAAATTTAGTCTCAAAATTTACCTTACACTAGTCCCGGAACAAGTGCGGATATAGGGTCCTCATGTCTTCTTCTCTTTCTCAGGTAGCTTTTTTTCTAGAATGGTTCCTCCAAAGTACCTTTATTAAGGGGATTCTCTTGTTCCTAAATTGCTTTACTTCTCGAACTTGAATTAGAATAGGTTCTTCATTATATGTCAAGTCAGGATTAACCTCAATAGATTTAACTGGAAGAACATGAGATGGATCAGAAGGATATCTTCTGAGCATACAAATATGGAAGACATTGTGGATCTTGTCTAACTCAGGTGGCAACGCCAATTTATATGCAACTAGTCCAACCCTTTCAAGTATCTCATAAGGTCCAATAAATCGGGGACTAAGTTTTCCTTTCTAGCCAAATCTCATAATCTTTTTCCATGGAGACACCTTTAAGAATACTTTATCTCCAACATGATATTCAATATCACGCCTTTAAAGATCAGCGTACGACTTTTGTCTATCCGAAGAAATCTTTAGACGATCTTTGATAATTTTTACCTTGTCCTCTGTTTGTTGCACAATTTCAGGACCAATAAGCTTTCTTTCACCAATTTCACTCCAACAAAGAGGGGTCCGGCATTTTCTTCTATATAAGGCTTCATAGGGAGGCATTCCAATACTCGATTGGTAGCTATTATTGTAAGAAAATTCTATCAAAGCCAAGTGTTTGTCCTAACTACCTTCAAACTCCATAATGCAAGCTCGAAGCATATCCTCCAAAATTTGTATCACTCTTTCCGACTGGCCGTCAGTTTGAGGATGGAACGAAGTGCTAAACCTAAACTTAGTACCCAAAACTTCCTGCAAGCTACCCCAAAATCTAGATGTAAACCTTGGGTCCCGGTCTGATACAATAGACACAGGGATCCCATGTAGTCTTACAATCTCATTAATGTACAACTTGGCTAAACGCTCAAGTGAGTAATCCATCCTGATTGCTAAGAAGTGAGCACCCTTGGTTAGCCTGTCCACAATCACCCATATTGCATCATGATTTCTCTGAGTGCGAGGAAGTCCAGAAACAAAGTCCATAGTTATTCTCTCCCATTTCCATTTCGGCATCGACAAGGGTTGTAGTAAACCCACTGGGACTTGATGTTCTGCCTTTACTTGTTGACAAATCAAACATTTAGAGATGAACTCTGCAATGTCTCTCTTCATACCATTCCAACAATAATTTTCTTTAATGGTCCGGTACATTTTTGTACCGCCAGGATGCATTGCATATGGTGAAGTATGTGCTTCATTCAATATTTCTCTCCTCAATTTGACATCATTAGGGACACATAACCTGTTTTGATAAAATAAGCCACCATCCTCTGTAAATGTAAAATCAAGTTTTTGCCCACTTTGAACTTCTCTGGTCAATTTTACAAGTTTCTCATCTTACATTTGTGCTTTTTTCACCTATTCAAGTATATTGGCTTTACTTGTAAATTAGAAATAGTTGAACCATTTGAATCAAATGTAAAACAAACATTCATGGCTCTTAACTCAAGGAACAAGGGTAAAGGACTCAAAGAAATGCTTGCGAAGGATTTCTGACTTAAGGCATCTGCAACCACATTGGCTTTACCTGGATGATAATCAATCGTGTAGTCATAATCCTTGATGAGTTCAAGCCATCTACGTTGTCGAAGGTTTATCTCCTTTTGAGTACCCAAGTACTTTAAGCTCTTGTGATTAGTGAAGATATGACATTTCTCTTCATTTAAATAATGCCGCCATATTTTAAAAGAAAACACTATAGCAGCAAGTTCAAGATCATGAGTAGGATAATTTGATTCATGCGGTTTTAATTTCCGAGAGGCATAAGAAATTACCTTCCCTTCTTGCATCAAAACGCATCCGAGACCATTGTGAGAAGCATCACTGTATACTACATACTCTTTCCCTTCAATTGGTAGAGTAAGTATAGGCGCTTGAGTCAACAGGGATTTGAGAGTTTCAAAGCTCTCTTGACATTTGTCATCCCAAATAAACTTTACTTCCTTCTGCAAGAGCTTAGTCAAAGGAGAGGCGATAATGAATAAGCCTTTCACAAATCTTCTGTAGTATCCTGCTAAGCCCAAGAAACTTCTTACCTCAGTCGGACTTTTGGGAGGTCTCCATTCAACAACTGCTTGTATTTTACTAGGATTCACCTTCACACCTTCAGTTGATACAACATGTCCCAGAAAAGTTACTTCATTAAGTCAAAATTTACACTTGGAAAATTTAGCGTAAAGTTCTTTCTCCTTCAAAATTTACAAAATAATCCGAAGGTGTTTATCATGGTCTTCACTACTTCTGGAAATATTTTTATATCATCTAAAGAAACAACCACAAACTGATCAAGAAAAGGCTTGAATACTCGATTCATTAGATCCATGAATACCGCAGGAGCATTTGTCAATCCGAATGGCATCACAAAAAAATCATAATGACCTTATCGAGTTCTAAAAGCAGTTTTAGGAATATCTTTCTCTCTAACACGCAGTTGGTGATATTCAGACCTTTAATCAATTTTTGAGAATACTTTAGCACCTTTAAGTTGGTCAAACAAATAATCAATTATTGGTAGTGGATATCTATTCTTGATTGTTATTCTGTTCAATTGTCTATAGTCAATACAAAGCCTAAGAGTGCCAATTTTCTTCTTTACGAATAAAACAGGGGCTCCCCAAGGAGAAACAGTAGGTCGAATAAAACCTTTCTCAAGTAGTTCTTGCAATTGAGCTTTCAATTCTCTTAACTCTTCTGGAGCCATTCTATAAGGGGTGATCGAAATAGGAGTAGATCTAGGAATAAGCTCGATGGGAAATTCAACCTCTCTTTCCGAGGGCAATCCTAGAAGGTTTTTTGGAAATACTTCTAGAAAATCACATACAACGGTATGTCCTTGATGCAAGGACTCTTCAACTGTGAATCAACTATGTGAGCAAGGTATGCCCTACAACCTTGAAGCATCAACTTTCTTGTCAAGGCCGCAACAATAAAACTAGATGTCATTGATCGTTCACCTTGTACAATGATGTGTGAAAATGTATGATCTTTAAAAGTCACATGCTTAGACCTACAATCTACCACCGCATAATATTTATAAAGCAAATCCATCCCGATAATAACATCAAAATCCTTGAAGGGCATTTCAATCAAATCAGCAGAGAAGACTAGGTTTTGAATCACGAAGGGACAATCTTGGTAAACTTGATTACACACAACTTGATAACCCAAAGGACTTTCAACCAACACATCGTAATTATGTCTCACAAATTTCACATTTTCAGGAAGAACAAGTGATGAACAAATATAGGAATGTGTAGAACCAGGATCAAATAATGTAAACACACACAAGCCAAATAAGTGAAATTTACCGATGACCACGTCTTGTCCTTCTTGATCATCCCTCTGCTTCATAGCATAAGCGCGTGCAGTAGCCCTTTGCCCACTAGCTTGATTACCTCCACTTGTACCTACTGCCTGAGTGTTTTTAGGTCTTGCACCTCTATTAGTTTGAGGAGAATTGACAGAAGGCTTATGAACTGAGCCTTCAGTTCTCAACGAGGGAGCATTATTAGGATTAGGACAATCCTTCACTTTATGATCAAAGCTCCCACAATTGAAATGTGCACCAGAAGCTCTCCTGCAAGTACCATAATGATTCTTTCCACATTGTGGACAAGTGGGAATGCGAGACTTGCCTTGGCCATAATTTGGAGTGCTAGGTGTAGAAAATTCTGATATGTTTTGCCTTTGTTAAGGTGGCCTGTTATCACTACCAGGCTTAGAATTATCAAACCTTCCCCTTTTGGATGGACCCCTAAAATCTGGTCTAGGCTTTCAGAATCTGCTTTCATTTCTACTAGCGTCTTCTTTATCAAGTCGTTCCCAAGTAAAAGCAGCAAACACTAACTAACAAAATTTCACCTGTTGCAGGATCGCCACATTCTTCCTAATGGAATCATTTAAACCGTCTTCAAACTTCCTGCACTTGTCTTTTTCCTCTTTAATAATACCACCAGCATAGCGAGAGAGCCTTAGAAACTTCTGATTGTATTGAGCAATAGACATGCCTCGTTGCCTTAGATTCAAAAACTACTTTTTCTTTGCATCACAATAAGCAGGTGGGACATACTTCATACGAAATTCCTTAAGAAAATCATCCCAAGTAAGAACAGGAGGTTTTACCTTGACATTCAGAACACTTACCCACCAATCATAAGTATCCTTTTGTAATAGTGAAATAGCATACTTAAATTTTGCAACATCTAAACACTCTAACTGCTCAAATACCCTCTCCATGTGATCAAGCAATTGCACAGCATCAGTGGGATCAACAGTGCCTTCAAACTCCACTCCACCCATTTTCCTCATTTTCTCAAAGTTAATCCTGTGGAGATCATGCATTGATTCAGCCATGTGGTAGAAGAATTCAGCCATTTGTTGAAAATGAGGATTCATGGTTTGAGTACCATGACTCATGTGAAGATGTGGACCAGCTCTTACACCCTGATGGTTTCCCACTTCAGAACCACTAGTGTGGGGAACATACAGATTCGAGATATGTTCTCCAACCCCTTCCAGTGCATGAGGTTGGGAAACAGAGGCACCCAAACCTTCACGAGAAGCTTCCATAGGTCGGTCAGAGGAAGTGGCCATGACTTAATTCCTTCAAAAGGAATGATCACATTGCATTAGGGATATGTACTTGATGCATATGCACTCTACATGCGATAAAAATATTATAAGCCACGTAATTGACCAAATAATAAAAATATAACCTTTTTCGAAAGTGAACAATTATACAAGTAATTCAAATAAAAATTCCTAGAACCACAAACCTATGCTCTGATACCAACACTTGAAGCGACCCGTTTTAAAGAGACTTAACTTATACTTGCGACACTCAAAAGCGATTAACGAGGGCATACTGATTATAATCTAGTAGACGGATTAGATGCATAATGACCTCCAAAAAGTAATTTAAGCAAATAACCGACGAGCTTTTCATGTATATATATATTATCCTCACACTCAAGGATGAAATAATAAGAATATTACAAGCTTCCGAGTACCGAAATCAGCCTGCTCATGCTTCACACAAACATTCGAAAGTAATAGTAGATTTAGGATATTACAAGACTTGGGTTTACACACCCTAAAAAGAACAAAACATATAGTCATATTTATATTACAACTTATGGCGTCATGATCAAATCAGCCCTCAAAATCACATGTAAATATACAACACATAGAATATGTACAAGTCCCAAGGTTTATAGACCCACCCACGGTCCGTGGGAGGGGTCTCGTGAGTTGAGGCAGTGAAGTCTTTAATTAGTTTAAGTTGGGGGCTTAGGGGGTTAGTCCATAATTAGTTAGTTATTAAGTAGGGTCGTTTTATTAGTAATTAGACCACCTATATAAACCTAATAGACCTCTAAACTAAATCAATTAGGTCATTTATTCAAGACCCAAAAACAAACCCAATTCCCTCCAAGAAATTCTCTCTCTAGAAAGTGAAGAAGAGGAAGAAGAAGAAGAGAAGAAAGCTAGGTCAAATTCTTCCATTGTTGCAAGATTTTGTGAGGGAATTATAATCAAGGTATGTTAGCTTATTGATATATGGATTCTTCCATCCATAGACCCCCCTAGATTTCCTCCAATTGTGAAGACAAACCCCCAATTCAAGCTAGGGTTTCATCCTATATGGTGGGTAGGGTTTAGTATGATTCTAATTGAGTGGATAATAATTTTTTTATGATTCATTTAGCATTGAATTATTTTATCATGATGAAATTATATGTTTTGCATGGTTATCCCTAATCTAATTAATGAAATTGATAACAGGTTGATTCCATGAAAGGTGAAATGGAAGACTTAGGGCTGATCTTCTAAAAATCGATGTTATGAGTAGTAATTGTTAAAGAATAGAAGCATGTAAAGTTGAATTGAATTATATTATACTATATATTTGATGGATCATGACTAGTAAAGATTCAAGTTGAACCCTTATGATGAATTATGACTAGAATCACTTGATAATGAAAAATGTGATTAGAATGCTTTGAAATCTAGGTATGAATGATGATTGTAGAACTAGGGCTTTGAGAGTGAGGCTTGTAGTCACGAATGTTGATTACTAGGGATTTGAGATTAAAACTAAGATGATGAAATATATATTTTTTGGGTTTAAGAGTAAACTCTACAAGAGAATAAAAGGTCAATTAATAGAACTGTGATGAATGATTTTTACCTACCTAATCTACCTCATGAATGGTTGAATGCATAATGTGATAGAATCACATGAGTTAGGATAATATCCATGTTTAGTGCATGAACCCTAGGTGTGAAGATTGAAAGTAGGCTTAGAACCTCAAGGAGGTGAAGTAATTATGCTTGACTAATTGAACTATGAATACATCCATGTCTAATGTAGTCATCCTACATATGTTGATGTGATATGATTATCAATATATCTATATTTAATGTAGTCATTCTATATGTGATGATTTAATATGTGCTTTGACCCTTAAAAGGGAAAGATATGATATTATGCATGTTTTATGAAGTTTAGTACATGTTTTACAAAGCACTTTGAGAGTAAAGTGAATATGATCATGATCTAGTTGTAGTGTTGTTGAAAGGTTAGACTCACTCACACACTTATCCATGAATATGATATGATGTGAAAGGTTTGTCACATGTAGTGATTCTAAGATTGGAAGACTAGTATCACCTATTGAATCTATGAGCTATAGTATGATTTATGTTGGATAAAGTTTGAAGACATTCTTCCACAAATACGAATTTAAGTCAAGACTTAATATAAACTTAATGTGACCTAATGCCTAGCACCGAGTGGATATGAATATGAGATGGAAGCTTTTACCCTAGTTGAGTACACTTCCCAATGAAAGCTTTTAACCTATTTGAGTTCGGCTTTCTAAATGGGTTCCCTCTACCTTAGTTGAGTCCGGGTTCCCAAAGTAGGTATCTCATGAGATGGAAACCTTCTATCTTAGTTGAGTCAAGGTTTCTAGAAGCAATCTCCTTAACCCATAACTACATGCCCTCGTACGTTACTTAGCTATTGGATCCACCACAGCTAAGAGTATCGTTCTACCCTCGACAAGTAGGACAACTCCTTTTCGATATTGTGTAGACACCGAATTCCATGTTTAGCTCACATGGTCTATGTTGGTTAAGGCTTATATCACCAATATGGTAGTAGTATGAACAAAAATATGAATTATTAACTATGGGTACTTAATAAGCTTTACTTAGTATGGGTGAGAGTATGGGATCTTACTAATGCATTGCACAAGTATGACTTAAAGGTTACTTATGAAGGTTCGCCTATGTTAGGAATAATTGAGTATTGACTAAGCTTATGAATATGTGGTATTTCCTATGTTTTTGAAATGTGCTTTATTTGACTTATGCTCATATTATGCCTATGTTGGAGACTTTGCTTATGATTATGTTATTGTCCATTAGGCTTATAGTTTATGTTTCATGGAGTATCTCTTATGCTTATGACTAATGTCTTATATAGGCTAATACTTTTGTTATGCTCTTATGATGTTATGCTACCTAACATATTTAGTACATTTTGTACTAACCATACTTTGCCTACATTCTTATCAAATGTAGGGTTTGGTGACATTGAGGTCCATTCTTGAGAATAGGTTCCTAAGGAGCAAGGAGTTGATTATTTGGTGAGTCCTCATAGCTTCGAGGACAAAGCCACTATTTTCTTTATGTCTTTTCTTTTATGTTTTGAGACTATTGTATGGGCTATGTCCCAAGAGTTTAATTCAAAAGTTGTATTAGATGGTTTGAGACAAAGTATAGTAAGACTTCCGCTTATTTTTATAAAAGACTTCGATTGTATGGATAAAAGTTTTAAAATTTCCATACTTTTGTATTATCTTATGTTATTATATGCTAAGGGCTTGTATGAGACCCCCTTAGGGGTCGAGTACACCATGTTACTTCTAGGGTGTACCCTTAAATCATGATAGTTAAGGTTACAAACTTAATACCTACTTCCAATCTCTGATTGATGCTCGGAAGAGATTAATTGGAGTGGACAATTACTTCAATACTAGCAACTTAGGTTTCAGGTCTATGGCTTTCTTGGAAGAGATGTTATGGGTCATATCAATTTGCCCTATTCTTGAAAGAGTGAGTAGAGTAAGATATTGGGTTGTTTAGAAATGGCATATAGATAAGACTGAAAGGAGATTCTATACATAAATGCTTATATATCCAAAGATGATTACCATAAATGAAGATGACTTAGCCTATTTATGAATGTTCATTACTATAGAGCAACACAATCACCCCTATGTGACATCGATTTCCAATCCCCGCACCCCTAGATTGGTTTTAACTCTTGATTAAATTTCAATTTTAATTTAATTGCAATAATTGATAACCAAAGCTTGGTAATAAGTTGGTGGTATAATCCACCTAATTGTTCTTACTGTTACAAATGAACTAATTTAAAGTTCAAATTTCTTTATAAAGAATTCTATACCATATACCATTCTTTGTGGGATTCGACCCTGAGCAAGTTCAAATTGCTCACTCTTTTAATTAGTTTTGGAGGGTTATTTGTGAGTCATCAAAGTCAAGTTAAGACAAAAGCCTAAGTTGGGGGTGTGCAAATGAAAGAGGAAATAAAGATAGGAGGAGGAAGAAAATGAAAGACAAAAGGAGACTTAACTTTGAAGTATGTTACAAAAAGAAGGAACCCCTCCTTGTAAAAAATGAGAAATAAAGAGCAACAATTTGAAAATTGAAATGAAAAAGAAAGTGTTGTAAAATGAAAGGGGTGTCCAATAAAATAATTCCCAAGTTGAAGTTTGAGTTTCCAAGTGAAGAATGGAAAGAACTTGATAAGAAGTGAAGATGATTACAACAATTCTTTGAAAAGATGAAGCCACTAAGCTAAATTGATCATACCTTAACCCTCAATCCCATTACAATCCAGAAAGACCATTTAGATCTTGCATGAACTAGGTTTTGTGATGTTTGAAAAATATGGTAAAACCTCTGGGATGAAGCTTGCATGTATTTCTCTTTCAAAAAACGAGAGTTGTATTGATTCCTAAATTTGTTATTGATTTCCTTTTTAAGAGCATGGAATCGTTCTTTATGTGAGGTCACTTGAATGCATTCATTGAAACATGGTTTTGCATAAGAAAAGAAGCTATAGTAAGTTTGAGCTAGTCAACATTTAAAGCTTTTTTATCATGATTGAGTGATGCATTTGCATGAGAATAATATTTCAGTTGAACTTGCATATTGGATCTCATTGAGAACCTTGTAGACACCCTTGTTGAACTATTTGTGTTCTTGATTTACTCGAGGACAAGAAAATGTTTAAGTTTGGGGTGTAGATGTGTGGCAAATTTACACTCATTTGAGGGCTTTTAGTTCAACAAATAGTGTCCTCAATGCCTAATTTTGTCCAATTCTAATGATATACCACTTTCTCAAGCAAGAATAGAGAGCTAAGCTAGAACCAAATCTGCAACTTCAGTTAATTAGTTAAAACATGAAAAAACAATTAAACCCACTACAAAACAACATTAAATTCAGCAATTAACAATACTCATAAGATAATTAATGCATTCAACTACATAATCACAACCATATGGTAAGGGGATTTAGGCAAACATAGCAAAAAGTAAGAAATTGTTACCAAAAATATTATCCATCTAAATTGTTAACAATCTACAATACCCAAGGCCAAAATTAAAGCTAAAATCCTAAAACGTCAAATCTGAGATACAAATCTTCTCCAAGAATGTTCAACAATGAAAAAATGTGAAAAATCTCAAAGACCAGGGAATACACTGTGGGAACTCCTTTTCTCTTTTAAAAAAATAAATTTATATGTTCCCAAAAACTTAACACTAAGTCTAATTGGCGAGGTTAGTCGGGATCACCGATTGACTCGGAGATCCACCGAGTTGCTCTTCCTCTCTCCTTTCTAATGTGCGTCATGTATCCAATAGTTCTAGAAGATTACGCGAGCTGGGTCGTTATCGCCGATCCATTTGGCGTATCGTCGAATGACCTTATGCTTGCTTAGTTGGCTTGGTACATGGGCTACTTCGCTAGAACTTTTGGTGAGATGGAGGCACACTTGGCGAGTCACCGAGTGGATTTTGCGAGCTCCAGCTTCTCTATTCTTGAACTTTTCCAACTTTTTCTCCCCTTTTCACATCGCCTTGTTCTTAAACCTTCGTTGATGCATATCAACACATTAACATCAGTTATGAGCACAAAGTAGGCATTGAGGACATTAATTTGCTGAATAATAAGCCCTAAATGAGTCGAAATTCCTGAATCATCAACACCACCAACTTAAACTTTTGCTTGTCCTCAAGTAAAACACAAGATCAGTTAGGCCAACATGGATGTCTCCAAATAGAGCTTTTTGAGACTTAACATGAATTCACAGAAGGTTCAATTCAAACACGCATTGCTCAATTGTCGCTAAAAGTTTCAAATTGTGAGTAGCCATCATCAAATAGAGTTCAAGATCACAATGCTCACTTCAAATACAAATCTCTGCTCAATAAGTGTATTCGAATGCCCTCACATCAAGAATGATTCCATGCTCTCATTATATTAATCGAGGAATACAATTTAGGAATCAAATTCAATTCTCAAACTCCCAATGAAAAATATATGCATGATTTTACCCGACTTGTAATTGGGCTAACAGTACAGGTATGATCATTTTGGCTTAGTGATTTTTTATTTCATGAAGCATGGCTCAAATTTCACTTCTTCTCCTTTTCTTTTATTCGTTTAAACTTCACAACTAATCCTTGGCATATTCAAAGCACATAAAATTTATGGTATATCTCATCAGACACGTTTTTTATTTCCACAACGTTGCTCAATGGATACAATTTTATCATTTCTTTTTCTCTTTTCTCCTTTTCCTTTTCTTTTTTTTATATGGATGTGTTCCTTCTTTTTCTTCAGCACAAGTTCTCAAGGATGAATTTCACAAACTTCTTGTTCAATTTCTTTCCTCATTCTTACCGCACGCCCAACCTAGGCTTTTGGCCTAAGTTGGCTATTCAAACAAACTAATGCTTCACAAAGGTTTTAGGTGTAGATGACAAGGCCATTTGTGTTCATGTTTCATAAAAAAAAAAGGTTAGGCTGAAGTGGTGTGAAGCTAGGTTAACACACTCACAAGGTGGTCACACAAATGTATAGCAATGAGGTTCACTCTCAAAACTTTATGCCTAATATCATTTCCTTTATTCACCATAATTAGTCAATTGGACTAACATGACATGTTCTAGGTATAACATGCACATATTTCAAGTAAATCCCACAAAACAGAGCATTCAACAATATCATCGATCATGACTCTAGAAGTTAAGCTCGCGTACAATGATCATTACAATACTCACTTTGACAATCGGACTAATCACAATGAGATGCTATGAGTTCATAATATATTTATGAAACTCAAATTTCTGTGTTTCCTTGCACAAACATATCGTTCATCAAGAGCACTATTCAATTCATAGATATGGATCACAAACGACTGATGCTTATCGTGACCAACGACACTACTTCTAATTCAAGTGTCTACGATCGTCGATAATATAGTAACCCAACCGAAGGTTGGGATCGTCCCAAGGGAGTGGTTTTGAGAATTTTTAGAAAAATAAAATTTAGCTCTAACTAGTCGTAGCTAAAGATATTAACGATTAAAAACATTGTAAATTAAAGGGGGACACAAAAGTGCCAAATATCGATTTGGGGGTTTTGTCACAAGTAAGCTAAAATTAGCGAAATTAACAAGGAGATCTAACAATGATAGGGGGGTTCTTGGGATGTGACCGGAATACGGGTTAATCTCTCTCGAGCAACTTACCCCATTATAGAGTAATAGTGACTAGGCTAAGTTATACATGGGAATAAATTCTCTCTCGAGCAACTTACCCCGTTTCAAATGGGTTCCTCTTGGACACCCACTTGGCGCATGATGACCAGCCTACGCCATACCCCACTCACTCTCTCGAGCTGAGTATTAGGATATGGGACTAGGGCTCACCTATCGGGCTGAACCTCATGTCAACCCACTCCTTAGGCCATAAGTCTAGTAGTCTTAGTTTCACGACCTCTCTATCTCGCAAGCCGAAAACACATGGGTGGACTTGTATTTGCAACTACAAACCCATTAAATTCAACCTCAACTAATCGGTTAAATCACGATTAAACTACATTTAATCTATCAACAAGCAAGACCCAACAACAATATTAACCCAAGTTCGCCAAGTAACACCCCAAGAATGGGGTTTTTTAGCCACACATCAATAGATAGAAATTGATACCTAAATGAGCTTGCATTCAAATGGGTATGAAGATTTAAGTCTTGTTGCAGGCCAAGAATGAAGATATCAAGAGACCTAAGTCCAAATCCTTGGAAATGAAACCCTCTTCTTATTCAATTTTTCAAAACCATCTCAAACTAAAAGTAAAAATAAAAAGTATTATTCTCTATGAAAATTATAATAATTGTTTTTCAAACTAAAAATCTGATACTTAGCTATAACTCTCAACAAGTATTTATAGTTTTCAAAAAATATGTGCTGCAGCGGACCATTCGGTGACATTAGTCGGAATCGCCGATCAAGTCGGCAATTTGCCCTTTTGTGTAGTTCATCGCCGTTTTGCACCATCCTTTGGCATCGTCGTGCTCTGGGGCATTGGGCCACATAGTACTATTTCGTAGAACTTCTCTGTGATGCGCGAACTGCTCCTTTTTTCCGCCGACTTGATCCTTTCCTTCAGGGCTGAACACACTAGAACAAAAGGTGAAGTGAGACCCTTCAACGACTTGCCAAGTGGAGTCGGCGATCCTCAGGGATTCATTTCTTCGTTCTTTTCAGCCTTTTGGTTCCTTTTGTGAATGTAGTGTCCATGCTTTCCTAAAAACTTCACATACCTGAAACTTAAGGGTTTTCATCAGATATTGAGATAAAATAAGCATTTGAGGACATAATTTCTATTAAAATATAGCCCTAAATGAGTCCAATTTGTGGACTCATCAACACCCCAACTTAAACTTTTGCTTGTCCTCAAGCAAACTCAATTTCAGTCGTTCAAAAAGGGTGTCTCAAATAGTGCTACACAAGACTTAATCATGAATGCACACAGCAAGACTCAATTTACTTATGCAAGGATAAATTGTGTATTCAAAGATTCAAGTTGTGCCACACCATTACCAAAGATTCTCATGCTCACAATACTTGCTTCAAATGCAAGTTCGAGCTCAATTATAGTGTTGAAATGCTCTCACAGAAAGGATGATTCCATATTCACACAATGGTTCACAGTTAAAAGCTTCGGAATGAGGTGCAACGCTCACTCTCACAAGGAAGAACACAATGGATGCTTTAACCCATAGGTTTGCCCGTATTTTGCATTCAACATTTGTTTCAGCTCACTCAAGATCAAAAAGGTAATTTTAAGGCTTGTAATGGGGCTGATTGTAAAGGTATGGTCATTTAGGCTCAGTGACTTTCTTCCTCATGAGTTGTGGTGCTCGCAACATTTCCTTTCCTTTTCCTTCAACATTCTCTTCAGTGCTCATAAGTCATCCTATTATTCACTTTACATGGATTGTTTGGGAATCCCCTTTCATTTTTCAACTTTATTGCAAAACTGTTCTTTTTCATTCTTTTTCCTTTTCTTTTCTCTCTTTTTTTTTATATGGAGGTGTTCCATTTTCCTCAAAACCATGGGTAGGAGGGGCTTTCCTACACTTCTTGATTTGCCTTCTCTTTCACCACATCCCTAACTTAGGCTTTTGGCCTAAGTTGGCTAGTCAAACTAACCACTACTTCATGATGATTATAGATGATGGATTAATAAAGGTCTAGTTTTCATCAAGTTTCTTCCAAAGAAAGCTAAGGCTCAAGGGGGTTTCAAGAGAGAATCACACACTCACAAGGTAGGTCACAAAAGAGGTATATGTCAAATTGGATCACACTCGTAGAAGTTGCCTAAGATCATATCAAGATATAGTATAACTTAGTTGACCGGACCAACGAGGCAAATTCTAGGATCTATCATGCATAGTTCACAAGTAATTCATCACACTAGGCATTGACACTATAAAAGTTAAACAATACTCCACACTTTCACTAGTGTGCAATGATCATCACATGAGAATCAATTTGATACAAAGCTAGTCATACCGAGATGCAAAGAGTTCACATATTGTCTATGCAACTTCATTTAGCCTAATCTTAGCCGTGCATTCATGTTGGTTCGATTGAGAGCACTATTCAAGTCATCAGTATTGATTGGAATCGAGACTCAATTTTTTTTGCAAAAGAACAGCCACATTCATCACACGAGAGGTGGCAAATGTGTGAAAAATTCAAAAAAAATTAGAAGGACCAAAATAGTTTTGCAATTTAAAATAAAAGGAGCCACATGCTCAAACATCCACAAAAATAGATAAAACACAATGATAGCTCAAAGCCCAAATACATAAGCAAAAGCAAGAGTCACAAATACCACACAAAAGGTGGGCCTCACCCCACCACAAATAAAAGCAATTGTCCTGAAATGCAATGAATAGAATACGAAATATAAAATAAAGAAAGACAGATATGGAGGTAAAGAGGTGATCCTGGCTAATCGGTGGTTCTATCTGTTTGGGCTTCAGTACCTAGAGTTACCTACAGAAGGACCAGCTTCATTGGATCCAGTAGCAGGAGCTTTTGCCAAAGAAGCCTGCATAACAACATCTATCATCATTTCTTTAGTCTCGGCTATGTCGTCCACTACAGCTTCCTCAAACATCTCTTCGTGAGTCTCTGCCTCTAATTCGGGATCGACTACATGCTCTATTCCATCTCCGTGTCCTATGGTAGTTTAAGGCATTTACGGCATATCTGGAATTTCCACTGTTCCGAAGAACATGGACATATCGGTGAACTTTATGTAGTCCACATCTTTCTTCAGTTTTGCAATGGAGGCCTTTAATGCTGTTACCTCCTTTGTGGCTCCTTGGTCACGCTCACACACTGCCATCCTGGCCGCTAGAGCATCAATAGTAGTGCTTAGTGGTCTCATATCATCATTAAGGGCAGCCTGAATCATGCCTGGAATGGAGCTTTCGATGTTGGCAGTCCTATAATTAGAAAATTGGGCAAGTTGTCCTATTCGGATCAAGGATGCCTGAGTGATCGGCCCACAAGAGGCAATGACAGCAGTAGGTCTGGGTGGTAATGAGGCAGCAGAAGAAGTTGGAGGGTTAGCAGGAGTGGTCATGACATCAGATAAACCTGAAGGCCCAGGGGCCGGAATAGTTAAAGATCCCTCGGCAAGTATAGATCCAGTGGCCATAACTTCCTTCTGTTTCTTTTCCCCTTGGTCCTAAATATTCAACTTCGATCTTTCGGATACTGGAAGAGGCGGTGGCAACCAATTCCACATCATTCTTTGCATCTCTAGACACTTGAGCTCTTTTGCACAATGTAGTGATTAATATTTGAAAAGGGAGAGATGTTTGGCTTTGCTGTCCATGCATATGGATCTCGGAGGCAATGATCATCCCTAGATTTATCCTGGTCTTCTTTATGATACATCCAAGACAAGTTGCCTGGGCAAGGGCGAATGATTAGTTCATTCTGTGATGGCATAATTGTCCTGCTGATTAACCTGAACTAGTATCTCACAACTATGTTTAGATCTTTCTTTTTAATCGAAACACCTTCTGCTAGCCATTTCGGAGCATTATCATCTGAGATTAGCGGGGCTAACCACTTTTTCATCGCATCCAGCTTCTCTATTTTGATCAAGTGCTGGTAGTGATCATTAATGTTATCGGACATGCCCAATACTATGTTGATAGCCTTACTGTCAGAAGCTAGCTTCCTTCCTCTGACCACCATGTAGTCAACTGCTTTGAACGACGATACCAGCCTCTTTCGTTGAGGTACCAATCCACTGTATGCATTATAGAATTCTCTGACCCTGCTTGGTATATAGGAGCCATGGGGTTTTGTGAAGATTTAGAATTTGTGATATTTTAGGCACTCTATTATTTTAGGATACCTATCGATCACCCAATCTATGGACAACGGTTTTTCCTCAATGATTGTTTTCAACCACTTAGACTTTAATCTAATCGTTGATTTAGTTGGGGGGGAGCCTTGTACTGGAGGTGCCAGGACTATTGCCTGCTCTGGATCTGGAGGAGTCAGAGTGGTGGATCGAGGATTTTTGATCCATGATGGGTCGTTTACATGTTTAGATCGTAGTTCATTCCTCTGTGCCTCCATCAGTTCATCTTCATATGAACCCATACTCTCACTGTTATATGTTGTTGGGTCATTGGTGTAAAAACCGGCACTGTTGGACCTTGCATCTGATAGCTCAACGGTTTTGTCCCTGCCTTTGCTTTTCTTACCAGTTATGGAAAGTTTTTTGGCCTTGTTCCTGGATGCAATTGCATCCTCATTGAGCGTGATCCCTTTTTATTTGCCTCGGGGTGGTGTGTTGCTATTTGCTTTGTTAGATTTAGTAATATCTGCAAAAGAATGGGAAAAGTTAGGAGAGATATCAAATAGAAGCACAAGCAATCTTCTGCAGGAAAACTCGCCAAGTGGATCGGCGAGTCGCCGAACCTCTTTGGCGAGCTAAATCGAGCTCGCCGAAATGGTTGGCTTCCAATCATAGCAAGTCGGTGATGGGAAGGTATTTTCGGCGAATCGCTGACCACTTTAGGCGAGCAAGGGTTTGTCCGCCTAAAGTTACAGTGAATAAGGGTCTCAGGGATGCAAATAAAGGGCGCTAAGAATACATTCGGTGAGTCGCCGAGTGCTTTTGGCGCCCCTTAGCCTTCTCACCGAAAGTTATAGTGTCAACTATCAATCAAGGCACCAAATTATCGATGAGATGGGGACATTAGGTGAACTGCCGAGTCGTTCGGCGAGCTCTACTTAGATCGTTAATCGACCCAATGTGCCTATTTTCAACCCAACTTTTTGAATTCAACTCTGCAAACCCTGAAATTGAAATCAAATTAGGCACTCACGAAATTTTAACAAGACCCATACTACCCATCATCCCGGAATACTCAGACTTCTCCCGGGTTTGCTTAATTTGGCCATTTTGATGATATTTCCTCTTAAGAGTGGTGTCACCCGCTCTAACATTGTGCAAATTTTTGACATTTAGCGCAAACGTGGGCTACTCTAAATTCACTCAAGAAATCACAACCCAATGAGATCTCATTCAATTAGAAACACAAAAAATATAGGCATTTGACGATCATAGCACTACGGGCAAAAATTTCTAATTTAAATAGGCATGGACAGATTCTAATTCTAGCCTTGAGGCTCAACACACATCAATAGGATATTATCATTGCAAAAGAGTATAAAATATTTGAAAATAAACTTGGGATTCGGAGAATTGACCTTTTGTGCCGATTAAAATGTGATTGAAAAGCTAGGCAACAAAGAAATCCATTTCTGAGCACAAGTCAACTAACCATAATACTATTATAATGCTAAAAGAGGGAAAATACTACCTTGGTGTAAGTTTATGAAGACTAAGAGCGATGCAAAGTGAAGGATTTCAAATTTCTACGACTTTTGGCCATTATAAACCATCTAGTTCATGCCCATTCGGCGACATTAGTTGCACTCGCCAATCCAATTGGTAACACGCCGAGTTTTCATTTGGCTCACCATGTTTTACGGAACCTTCAGTCAATTGAGTGTCCTAGCGGCGGTTTTCAGCGTGATCGCCAACCTGTTCGGCGATTCGTTGAATGAAACTATTAACTAGCCAAACGCAATTTCCACCCATTCTCCACACTTTAACCTGTACATTCAACACACCGTTATTTCTGAAACAATAATAAAGCATTTAAAAAGGTTTTGGGTTACCTCCCAAACATCGCCTTAGTTAACGTCGTCGCATGACACATGTCAGCTGTCAAATTCCATTTTTGGGGTTAGGCGTAATATCAATAGGCAACTCTTTTTTTTGTTTCGAGTGTAGATCGGGCTACGCATGACTCATAAGGTTCTCGAATATCTAGACAGCTCTGGATTGAGACAAAATAAATCACTTCATTCCTTCAATGTCTTCCTTCATTTCTTCCAGCTTTTTATCTTGCTCAGTTACCTTGTGGAGAATGACTGAGAGCATACCCTTAAGTCGTTTAACCTCATTGTTCTTAGGACTTCTTCGCTCATTAGGAGGGATGTATATATTCTTCCTTTTGTACTGCACTTCGATCTTCACCATCTTTTTGTCCAATTCATCAATATGAGTCATTAGGGTGGACAACATGAAGTCTTTTTCTACATCTTAGTGCGTTTAAGCCATTTGATTAAGCAGCTGGGCTAATTTCACATATGACTATTTTGCAAGGCCTCTCGGAATGAGTTGGTCGACCAACCTCTTAGTTTCGGAACCAAGGCTTCTGTAGAAGCAGTTCAGGAGTGCCATGTCAGGAATGTTATGAGTTGGGCATTGAGTGATCAGGTCATTAAACCTTGCCCATGACTTGTGGATCCGTTCACCTTTCAATTGCTTGAAGGTGAGAATACTATCCCGGAACATCATTACCACTAATGGAGGAAACTCCATTAGCTCCGGAATAATGCTTGCCATGCTCCCTTTCTTTATTTGGATACAGACAAACCGACAAAACAAAAACTAAAAATTAAGTGAGTAAACTACAATTAAGAAGAACAAAATTTTTTACTAATCTAAAAATTCTCAAATAACACAGATCCCCGGCAGCGGCCCAATTTTGATGCTTATCGTGACCAATGACACTATTTCCGGTTCAAGTGTCTACGATCGTCAATAATATATTAACCCAATCGAGGATTGGGATCATCCCAAGGGAGGGGTATTGAGAATTTATAGAAAAATATAAGTTAGTTCTAACTAGTCTTAGCTAAAGATATTACTGATTAAAAACATTGTAAATTAAAGTGTGACACAAAAGTGTCAAATATCGATTTGCGGGTTTTGTCACAAGTAAGCTAAAAATAGCGAAATCAACAAGAAAATCTAATAACGAGAGGGGGATTCTTGGGATGTGACCGGAATACAGATTAATCTAAATTATTGGATACATTCTTTTGATAGAGAATTTATAGAGTAATAGTGACTAGGCTAAGCTATACGTGAGAATAAATTCTCTCTCAGGCAACATAACCCATTTCAAAGGGGTTCCTCTAGGACACCCACTTGCCACATGAAGACCATCCTATGCCTTACTCCACTCACTCTCTCTAGCTGAGTGTTAGGATATGGGACTAGGGCTCACCCTCTCGGGCGTCGACCCACTCCTTAGGCCATCATTCTAGTAGTCTTGGTTTCACGACCTCTCTCTCTGGAGCAAGTTGAAAACACATGGGTGGACTTGTATTTGCAAATACAAACCCATTAAATTCAACCCCAACTACTAGGTGAAATCACCGTTAAACTACATTTAATCTATTAACAAGAAAGACCCAACAACAATATTAACCCATATTAGCCACACTTCAAGAGATAGAAATTTATACCTAAATGAGCTTGCATTGTAATCGGTATGAAGATTTAAGTCTTGTTATAGCCCAAGAATGAAGGAATCAAGAGACCTAAGTCCAAATCCTTGGAGATGAAACCCTCTCAAACGCAAAGCAAAAATAAAAAGTACTATTCTATATGAAAATTATAATAAATGTTTTTCACAATAAAAATCTGATACTTAGCTATGACTCTCAACGAGTATTTATAGTTTTCAAAAAATTTGTGCTGCAGCGGACCATTCGGTGACATTAGTCGGAATTGCCGATCAACTCGGCGATTTTCCCTTTGGTACATCGCCATTTTGCACCATCCTTTCGCATCATCGTGCTCTGGGTCATTGGGTGAAATAGTACTACTTCGCAGAACTTCTAGGCGATACGCCGACTACTCCTTTTTTCCGCCGACTTGATTCTTTACTTCAAGGCTCAGCACACTAGAACAAAAGGCGAAGTGAGACCCATCGGCGACTTGCCAAGTGGACTCGGTGATCCTCAGGCCTTCATTTCTTTGTTTTTTCAGCCTTTTCGTTCCTTTTTGCAATGTAGTGTCCATGCTTTCCTAAAAAGTTCACATACCTAAAACTTAAGGGGTTTCATCAGATATTGAGTTAAAATAAGCATTTGGGGACACAATTTCTATTAAAATATAGCCCTAAATGAGTCCAATTTGTGGACTCATCACCGACACTCAAATATACAGGAGAACAGAAATCACACAAAATCACGCAATCAAGCGAGAAACTAATGAAATAAAGCTAACATCCATTCACATTCAAGCAACAAGGAGCACTTTGACCAAAAACAATAAAATAACAAAATATCTAGAAGACAAAATAAAAGCAAAATAATACGAAAAGGCTAGGTATAAAAATACATTTTCCCCACCGAAACAACATACACAATGTCCTCAATGTGCAATAAAAACTAAATGTATCAAGAGAAAGAAAAATAGATGGAGAGAAAATCCCCCTGTCAGGCTAGGCCTGAGATGAACTCTGCACATCTGGGGTGGCCTCAATGTGGGAATCAGTGCCTAGATCTAATCCAACTCGGGAGGTCTTTGTAACTATTTTCTCTACGGGCTGAGACCTGCTTGAGCCAATAATGGATGTATCGCGCAGTGAGGTCTCAATAGATACACATGCCAAATAACCCTCAAAGTGCTCTAGATTCTCGAACACTGCCTCATCAAAAGCCTCTAGTTCCACCTCATCTGTTTAAGGTGTGTCGGACTCTCTATCATCATCAGTTGTAATATCATCTCTAATCACAGTAGGTGAAGGGGTCTCAGAAAAAACTGGCATATCGGCACTGGGCTCCTAGGGACCATCTTCATTGCCCCATTATGTGAAGATATTAGTGGACTTCCACTCATCCATATCATGTCGTAGACCAGTAATATTAGCCTTCAAAGTTGCCGCGTCTGTAGAGCTACTGTCTGACATCTCACATACCTCAACCCGAGCTGTGAGAGTATGCAATGTTGCCCCATAGGCCATGATCATCTCCCGCTGTACTCTCAACTCCTTCCAATTAGGAGCCAATAATGCATCTATCACTCAATCGATCATAGAAGGATTGCACACCATTCCGGAAGAAAAGCTATTATTGACTGAAGGCTTGGAAGGCAAGTACTCAGCTATGAGGAACACCCTTCACTTCCACATATTCGAGCAGTTCACCAGGCCCTGAGACCTCTATGTTCCTTCATGGGTTTGGGAGTTCTATAAAGATTATGGTGATTTAGTGTCGAAGAGTAAGAATAAGGACAGCAAGTTCAGACCACTTAAGTTGGTCATAGTCCGAGGTAAGGAAGTTGAATCTAACAGTGAGCACATCAACAATGTTTTGGGTAGAGCTCTACATTGAGCACCTCCTTATGATGGATTTCATGTTGCTCAGTCCTTAGATATTTAAAGGGCTGGTTGGCCCCACTGATATCTGATACCACCCCGAGGTGGATCGAGGAAAGGGTCTCCATAGAGAAGAGGTATTTGAGTATTGCTGCTCATTTATGGTTTGGCTTCATTAGCAGCATCATAATACCCTCCATGAATGAGTCCAGCCTTCGCCATCCTAAGGAAGCCTGCCTTGGATCTATAATATCCCGAAGGAGCATCGGCCTAAGACTCTTTATTTAGCAGGAGATGGCCATGAGGGCCAAGCAGAGGTAGACTTCTTTGCCATTCCCAGTAGTAATCACGGACCAATGTCGGCGTAGTGGAGTTCCCCGGGATGCTACTAGAGATTTTGATGTTGCCCCATCCTCCTCCACTGACATCCGGCATATTAAGGCCAAGTATACTAGAGAGGAGGCTGAGAGGAGGAGGGAAGCTCTGGTGGACACATCCCCAGAGGTGGATGTAGATTCGATACATGTAGAGGCATCTTCGTCTACTCCGACCTCTGGGACTTCAGGTACGTCTGCCCCTCCTTCCTATTCACGGGCTCTAGGCATATCCACTTCATCCCAGCAGACCAAGATAACTAACGCTATGCTCCTTAAGATGGGGCAGCTAGACCATTCAACTGGCGTGAAGGCTACCAGACATCAGAGAGACATCCCATGTATTATAGAGTGTCATCATTGCTGCACTGACCCTTTTTCAGACTTCTATTGACACTCTCACCACAATAGTTGAGGCTTGTGAGACCAGGCAGGGGGATACCTCCGAGGTTACGACTTTGAAAGATGAAGTTGTTGATCTGAAGAATGATGTAGACTATCTAAAGTCTACATACTTCACTTCATTACTGGAGGTTGCAGACGATTTGGACGCTCCTGACACTTCAGAGATCCATCCGGCCAGCACTAGAGATGTGCATAGGGGTAAGGCAGCAGTTGATGAGTCGAATGCCGAGACTGATGAAGAGCAGATAGAGATACGGGAGGAGAGCATATATGGAGGTTTGCCGGATCTTGTGGAGACCATTGTGCAGTCGGTGATCTAGACATCGCTGACAGAGGCATCCATATGTGGAGCTGGTCCTTCTAAGGTGACTTCGGGTACTGAGGCTCGAGACCAGAGCGCTTCTCTGGGCACTGATACCCACACAGATGGAGTGACTGAGAAGACAGGAACCTTTCTTTACCTCCCTCTCTGTCTTACTTTATTTTGACTCTTGGATATTTTTATTTGAATTTGAAGACAAATGATTTTATTTGTGGTGGGGTGAGGCCCACCTTTTATTAACCATTTGTGACTTTCTTGTTTTGTGTATATATTTAGGTTTTGAGTTATAATTGTGTTTTACACAGCTTTTGTGGATGATTCAACTCGTGGCTCCTTGTTTTAAAATGATAAATGATTTCTTGGACCCTTCCAAAAAATTGTGCCACCTCTTGTTTGTGTAAAATGTGGTTGTTCTCTTTCAAATATGAGTATCAGTTTTGATCAATGCCGATGACTTGAATAGTGCTCATAATCGAACAAAAATAAATGTGCGGCTACGATGAGGCCAAATGAAGTTGCATAGGCAATATGTGAACTCTTTGCATCTAGTTGTGATTAGCCAAGTATCGAATTGAGTCTCTTGTGATGAGCATTGCACACTAGTAAAAGTGTGGAGTCTTGTTTGACATTGGTGTTTATGCCTTGTGTGATGAGCTTACCGTGAACCATGTGTGATGACACCTAGAATTTTCCCTGTTGGTCCGATTGACCAAGTGAGGCAATCTGTTGCCAAGATCTTAGGCAACTTTGAAGAGTGTGAAACAATTTGATAGTATACCTCTTTTGTGGCCTACCTTGTTAGTGTGTGAATCCCGTTTGAGCACCCTTTGAGCCTTAACCTTTTGTTGGAAGAAACTTGATGACATTGTGACCTCTCTTGATCCATTTACCCATAATCCTCATGATTGTGGTTTTTTTGAATAGCCAACTTAGGCCAAAAGCTTAAGTTGAGGGTGTGGTGAATAGACAAGGTAAATCAAGATTCTCAAGAAAATCCCCTTTGACCCGTGGTTTTGAGATAAAATGGAACCCCTCCATACAAAAAAAGAGAGAGAAAAAGAAGAAAAAGAATGAAAAAGAAAAAGATTGGAAAAGTGGTGGAATAAAGTTGGGAAAATATAAAGAAAATACGGTTTCCAACAACCCATCGAAAATCAATAATGGGATGACTTTTAAGAACGAATGAAAATGATGAAGAAAAGGAAAGGAAGTGTTGTTCACACCACATTTCATTAGGATAGAAGTCACTAAGCCTAAATGACCTTGCCTTTGCAATCAACCCCAATACAAGCCTTGAAAAGACCTTTTTGATCTTTACTGAGCCGAAATAAGGGTTGATTGGAAAATACGGGCAAACCTAGTAGCAATCTCCTTATCCCATAACTATGTGCCCACATAGGTCTTTAGCTGGTGGATCCACCTAAAAGCTAAATATGTTAGTCCTACCTTAGGCAAGTTGGACATCTCTTTTCGGTGTGAGAGTAAGACACCGGATTCTATGTAGCTCACATTGTCTATGTCGGTTAAGGCTATTTCCCTATATGATAAGAATATGAATTATGATAAAAAGATGAGTTATGTATTATGGTTCCTCAAGAGGTTCTACTTAGTATGAGTGGGGGTATGGGACTTCATTCATGCATTGCACAAGTAGGCTTTGAGAGTTGTCATGGTATGTTTCTCTTATGACATGATGATTTATGAGTTAATGCATGCTTTATATGAATTATGAATAAGCACATGAACTATATTTATGACTTCTTAATGAGCTTTACTTGGTGTGAGTGGGGGTATGCACTTCACTTATACATTGCACAAGTAGACTTTGAAAGGGCTTATGGTGTGGTTTCCTTATGCCATGAAGATATATTAATTTATGCATGTATGATATGGAGTGTTGCTAATTGTGAGTTATGATGATTGGTCTATGCATGTGAACATGAATATTTCCTTGTCTAAGATTAATGACTATGGATGAGATCAAAGCATGATAAATATGAGCATGGTAGCATCAAAGTGGTACTTAGTGTAAATAGGATTATGGGATCCTATCTATGTATTGCACAATTATAACCTAGGGTTACTTATGTGATGTTCTATTAAGATGAGATGATCTTGGTATTAAATTATGTATGTGAACTATGTCTTATGATGATTGGTCTATGCATTTTGTTGGAGACTGTGTTTGTGATTATGTTGATATCCTTTATGCTATGATGAATGGTACATGAGTTGTCTTATGGGATACATTCCCGATCTATTTCAAAGATGATGTTTCGAATTTGGCATACAACATGGTTTGAACTAAAATGTCCATTTTAGCATGTTTTAAGGATTTTTATGCATGGCTGTCATACTTAGTACTTTATGTGCTAACCCATATTCTCTACATTTTCTATAAGTGTAGGGTTTGGAAACTTGAGTTCTAATCTTGGAAGACGGGTTTCTAAGGAGCAAGAAGTTGAAGATTTGGTTAGTCCTTATAGTATTTGAGGACTTGACCACTATGTCCTTTCGCTCATTCTTTTATGGATTAGACTTTTGTAAGGGACGTGTCCCTAAGATTGTATTCAAGAGTTATAGATGTTTTGAGTCATAGTGTTATAGATATCCTCTTGTTCTTATGAAGGACTTCGATTGTAAAGAAAAGTTTTAAATTTCCACACTTTTTCCCTATGTTATTATGTCATGATATACTAGGAGGCTTGTATGAGACTTTTCAGAGTCTTGTACATTGTGTCACATCTAGGGGGTAGCCTTGGGTCATGACAAACATGGTATCAGAGCACAAGATTTTGGGATGGTTTTAGGATGTCTCAAACAACATCTTGTAGAGTCTTGTTCATAATGTGAAGTGCGCCACAATTATGAATAGGAGGCTATTGGATGTTAGGATAATCTCACTTCTTCATTCTTCAAGTCGTGCCATAGAGTTTAACTCTATAAGGTCTCTCTCCTATTTCGTATCCAATGGTCTTTAGGATATGACCAACTGAAGGGCTCATGCTACAAGGATCGAGGGAGAAAAGGGTTAGTAGAATGTCAATTATGGTTATGTGACTAGATGAGTCTTAATATGATAGTATTAGATGATGTCCTTTGGTATAGACGGGTTGCTTTATGGTTATTTGTTTTGTTGGGAGGATTTGAATAATGGTGGTGTTTAAGTGATGCCTAGAGATGTTGAGTGAGTAGGCTCCTTTAAAAGAGGATAGATGTGTAATTCTCCATGGTTTGGAATCAACTTGTGTGATGGATGTGAAAAATTGAGTGATGACTTGCTCCAACCATATAAGTGGAAATATATGGTGCTTAGAAAAGTCCATGTAGGTTTACTCCCAATAGGGAGATTATGTACTTAAATGTCAAGGTCGTTGAGTCTTCTAGATGTTCATTATTCGGATTGGCTTGAAATTCTCACCTTAGGAGGTGTAGTGAGTTTGAGAAGATTAGTCCCGGTTTGGTAGGCTAATATGTGACCTTGGGTAGTGTTGGTAAGGTTGTTTTTGAGCTAAAGTTGCTTAATGAGATCTCTAATTCAAAAGTACTGATTGGGATCTTAGACCGGCAAGTTAATAAATAGAAGAGTAAGGAAATGCTTCCATGAGAATGTTGAGGAGTGGTATTTTAGTAAGTGTTTTTAGTTGACAGTGCTACTTGGGAGGCCAAGGGCCAATGAGATGTCCCGATATCCTTATATTCCCTTCTATTCCTCCTCTAGCTTAAGATGATGAGTCCTCCTTGATTCGTTTCATGATTGTGAAGTCTTGGATGTGATATGTGTCCCATAATTTCCTTGTCCCATAGAGTTACTCTTGTTAACCTTGGTAAGGTTTGGATGCACGGTTTTTAGACCTCTATTATTTTTAGAACCCGGTAAGGTTATTATGGGTGTTGGTGATGCTTTGGGAGAGTTTGAAAGGTACTGTATTTGAGGTCTTAGTAGGGGCTTACTCCCAATGGGGAGATGGTATGCTTAGATAGCAAGATTGATTGAGAGTCCCGATATCCTCGTCCCTTTCTTCTATTCCTAATCTAACTTGAGACCAAGAGTTCCTTTTGGGCTTGTTTTTTGTTTTGGGATTATGTGTGATATAGAAAATTTCCATGATCTCCTTATGTTATACATGTTCTTGAGAGAATTCTTGTTTTGAATAAAATGATTTTTCATGATTTACATATTCCTCATGTTGTTGTGCATTTTAGTTTGATGATGGCATATTTGACTTCATGAGATGATTTGATGAACATGCTTTGTTATGCTTTTGATGAAATGGCATATTGGCTCCATAATGTTGTGTTGAGCTTGCTTATAGATAGATGGAGAAGGTCGTTCCTTTTATGAGGATGTGATAGTTGATGTTTAGAAGAGTTTGTATAGGCTTACTCCAAAGGGGGAGATGGTGTCCCTAGCTAGCAAGGTTGTTATGTGTTTATGTGTTGCCATGACTTCCATATATAATGCATGTTCATGAAAACTTGTGTTTTGAAAGAAAATGAGTTTATGTGAATTATGTTCCTCATGTTGTAGTGCATTGAGTATGAGTTGCCTATCATACTTCATAAGAAGAATATATGAGCAAGCCTTAGTTGGAGTTGAGAGATTCCTCCTTGAATAAAATGCTTTTTAAGAGTAAATTGCATATGAGCTCCATGAGAGTATGTTGAGAATGTTATGACTAGGAGATGGTAGTTCCTCCTTTTACATGACTACTTATGAGAAGTTCATGCATATTGCGTTGATAGATGTAGTTCCTACTTCCTATTTGTTGCATTGATCATATTTAGCTTGGAGTTGAAGTTTTCCTCCTTTGTTTGTGCATTGTTATGATGTTTTATGCTTGTTGGGCTGCTAGTCTTGAGATTTTAAATTTCATAAGGTGTCTAGATCGTCATTCGAGGACGAATGTTCCTATGGGGGAGATAATGTAATACCCAGAAAATTGATAGGTGAAACTAGAGCCTAACGTATTAATCTTAAAAGTTTATGCATAAATTGGAGTTATCAAATATTCCAAAAATTTGACGAAGTATAAGTTTCAGAGACGGTTCAATGAAGGCAAAGGCTTCACTACCCTTAGAAGCACTCTTGAACAGGCCTTAGCCGTGTGGGCAAAATGCATTGTTCAAGGGAGGCTGATGAAGGTGAAAGCCTTCACCACCCTTAGAATCCTCCTTGAACCATACCTTATCTAGGCATGAAGACAATTTCACTTGAGGGTTCAAGGGGCATGGAAAGCTCCACCACCCTTGGAAGTCTCTCGTGGAGTTTGCCTTAGATGTGTGAGCAAGTAGCCTTGTACACGTGAGGCTTCAAGGCCCATGAAAGGCCTCCACTGGTCGTACAAGTCTCTCATGGACTTTGCCTTAGTCAGATTTGGCAAGAGGGGAGTCCACGAGAGGGTGCAAGGAGTGTGGAGGACCCCACTGCACATGGAGCACCTGTCACGACCCAGTGGTACCCCCTAGATGTAACACTGCTTACTTGACCCCGAAGTTGTCGCATACAAGTCCTTAGCAAACATAAACATAGGAAATGGAAATTATGCGGAATTTAAAATTTTACAATCAAAGTCTTTCTTTCATAAAGCCGAAAAGAATCTAGACATTGTCTTATAATCCATCTACTACAATAGAATGTCAATATGGTCACAGCTCTTTACAATCGAAAAGTCTCAAAAGTAGAATATAAGAAAGTAACTAGAAGTGCATGATATCATGTCCTCGAATCATGAGGACGCACCACAAGTCATGGATATAAGCAATCCAAGCCTTTGTCAAGAACGGAAGTATACCTGACCTAGCCGGAACCTAAACTTATCAAAAATGTAGAAGAAATAGAGGTTAGCACAAATATGTACTAAGTATGGAAGAATGCATAAAAATCCTTGAAATATGATAATAAGGATATGTTTGTTGGAAAGTATGCATTTGCCAAGTTTGAGAATCACCATGCACTTTTAATGTAAAACACAAGTCATAACATATTCATCACATAAATCTTCATAACATAGTAGAACAATTACCTTAGCAACCCTAAGGTATACTTGTGCAATGAATGGTTGGCATCCCATAATACCAACAATACTAAGTACTACTTTGAAGCCATCTTAGTCATACATTTCATCTTTAGACCTTATCATAGTCAAAAGTCATAGATAAGGAAATAGTCATGTGCATTAGTTGAACATAAGGAAAGTCATTCATACGAACAATCCATTTAATATACATGCATACATATTGTCTTATCATAGCATAAGGTAACATCCCATAATCCGTTTGAAAGTCTACATGTGCAATGTAAAAGTGAAGTCCCATACCCCCACTCCTACTCAGTAAAGCTCATCAAGAAGTCATAAGTATAGTTCATGTCATATTAATTATCTTTTCATGTAGGGAAAATAGCCTTAACCGACATAGACCATGTGAGCTACATGGAATCCAGTGTCATGTAACCCCACACAGAAAGAAGGTTTCCTACTTGCCTAAGGTAGAACTACATGTATTAGCTCTTAGGTGGATCGACTAGCTAAAGACCTATGTGGGCACATAGTTATGAGATAGGGAGATTGCTTCTAGAAATCCAACCTATTGTATTGGCAAATGAGCTTCCATATCATGAGAATAATTTAGATGACCCGGCCTATTGTATTGACAGGAGGGCCTCTACCTCATTGACCATATCCACTCGGTGCTAAGCATTATTCCCCAAATTATACATAATTAGTCTTGAATTGAATTTACATGTGTGAAGGAATATGTTTTTTATTCCTCATTTAATACAACTCATAAATAGCTCATACATTCATTTAGGTGGGAATGGACTTTCATCCTTAGAATCAACAATAACATGTGAGTAAACCTTTCACATCATGTTCATAGTGTTTCATGAGAATAACCTTTCAATCAACACAACAACATTATCATCATCCTAGACAATTCATACATAGAATGACCTTTTAACAATACCTCAATTTACACAATAGTCATAGGATCTTCACTTTCTAAGTGGCTCATAAGTTCATGCATAACTTTCATCAACATGTACAAACCTTTATAAGTTACCCCTCAAGGGTCATGAATCATGTCTCACAATCACACCTAGAAATACTACATTAGACATGTATAAAACAATATTCAATAACTACAATACCATAGAAACAATTCATAGTATTCACCTTGCCTCAACACACCCATCACAATTCATGAAATTGGGGTCATAGGGAGATTCATGGGTTCATGGGGGATTTACTACAAAAATCACTATTAATCAACAATCTAATCATAATATAGGGCAATTAACCAATTGAAATCAATTTTAGGAAGAACCCATGTCTAGATTGAAAACCCTAGGTTTTGAAGAATGTATCAATTTGAAATTAAGAGTTGAAGGGCTTCATGGAAGGAAGATTTCCATGAATCAAGACTCCAATACCTTGATTTAACATTCCCTCTTGAATTGGAGTTGAAAAGGTTGGTTCCTGAGCCCTAATCTTCAAGTTCTTGTTCTTCTTCAATGGAGGATTTCTAGTGAGAGTAATTTGGGCAACACACCTAATGGACCCTTGGCTCGCCTAAAATTACAGAATGCTCCTTAAAGGAGACATTCATTTGGGCGAGTCGCCAAGGGGGTTGGCGAGCCCCGACCTAGCTCCCTGAAATTACAGTAGCTAGGTCTAGGGGAGCCTGCCAACTAGGCGAGGAGAGTCCATTTGGCTAATCGCCAATGCACTTAGGCGATGCTACTGCCTCTCGTCGAATGATTCGAAAAGAAAAATTGTTTTACTTTACTTTTCTTAGATAGATTAAGTCCTTACCCTCATCATAGACTCTTACCCCATACTTTTTAGCTCTAATTAAGTCTGCACATTTATGGAGTGTTATATTGAAACGACCCCAAAAATGCCCGAAAATGTGCTTCGGAAACACCTATAATTGTAATTTCCATATATCTCAAAATCCGTGCATGATTTCGGAATTTCGACTTCATATTCTTGTTTAGGGGGTCAAATTGAGTGGGA
>JAJOOD010008863.1:0-31437 GCA_029582525.1 Solanum tacnaense
ACAATACCCAATATGTTCTTTTATGTCTTTTTAGTATTGTTTAAGTTGTGTACGGGATTAGTCCCGAAATTTGTACTCTAAAGTATTAGATGGTTTTGAGACATCATGTATAAAGTCTAGAAAGTCTTCCGCTTGCTTATTTTTTTATGAAATGTTTTCTTGGTAAAAAAAGTTTTTAAATTCCTTATGGTTTTAGTGTCTATGCGATGAATGAATGCTAAGAGGCTTGTATTAGACCTCTTCGAGGTCAAGTACGCCGGTTACGACTAGGGGGTGCTCTCGGGTCGTGACACCACACTACAGTGGTTACTCATTCAGGTAGTTGCATAATACCTGCTGGAGGTGTATTAAAACATGTTCTGGCTGTTCCTGAAGTTAAGCATAACTTGCTGTCAATATCTCAGTTGACTAGACAATTGAAATGTTCTGTTCATTTCTTTCCTGAGTTCTGTGTTTTTCAGGACCTCTTCAATGGAGAGGTGAAGGGGATTGGTAAGGAATTGGAAGGGTTGTATTACTTTCCTAGATGTTCTCCTAAGACAGAGGCAATTGATACCACTGCTGCTAATAATAAGTGCTTGCTGACCAAGGCAGACTCACAATCATTTAGATGGCATTACAGGATGGGTCATCCTTCATTTAGAATCTTGAAAGGACTTTACAAAGATGCTACTCATGATGTATGTGATAATTGTCTCATATGTCTTTTAATTAAGCAAATCAGGCTTTCATTTTCCAAAAGTGTATCTAGAACAAATGCTATTTTTGATCTAATACATCTTGATGTATGGGGACCTTACAGAACTGTTACTCGTAATGGTTTTAGATTTTTCCTGACTGTTGTGGATGATAATTCAAGAATGGTTTGGTTGTTTTTACTGAAATTCAAAAGTGATGTAGTTGTTACCTTGAAATCATTTTTTGCTCTAGTTCAAACTCAGTTCAGCAAGCAAGTTAAAAGAGTAAGATCCGACAATGGTACAAAAAATTTTAATAGAGAATGTAATGCATTATTTTCATCTTTGGTAATCATTCATGAGAGTAGTTGTCCACATACTCCACAACAAAATGGAGTTGTGGAGAGGAAGCATAGACACATACTTGAGGTGGCTAGAGCTCTTAGGTTTCAGGGATCTATACCTATTGTATTCTGGGGTGAGTGTGTGCTAGCAGCCGTGTATTTAATCAATAGGATGCCTACTAGTGTACTGCAAAGGTAGTCACCTTATGAGGTTTTTCACAAAACCACACCACACCTTGATCATCTAAGGATCCTTGGTTGTTCGTGCTATAACACTAAATCAGTTAAGGATGACAAGTTTTCCTCAAGAGTTGATGCATGTGTTATGGTGGGCTACTCACTCACTCAGAAAGGATATCTCTTGTATAATTTGAAGATGAAGAAATTTATGGTCAGTAGAGATGTTGTATTCAAAGAACATATATTTTCATTTAGTCAAGTGCAGGATCATCATGTACCAGTTTTTCCAACACAGTCATTGCTTGATTCTTATGATGCACTGGTCAGATTACCAGTTAATGATGAGAGCTTAGATCTTGGTATTCCAGTTCAAGAGGGTAGTGGTAATGAGATAAGTCATGGCATGAACCAAGATGTTGTTGATAGTCATGACCCCCCCTGCTGCTATGCATATTGATCCTTCTAATGTTGTACCCAGAAATTCCTCCAAAAGAGCAGTCCATCCACCAGTGTGGATGAAGGACTATGTCACTCATGTAACTGATTCAGTGCACCCTTATTCATTAGCCACCTACATGTCTTATGATCATCTTTCCACCTCTTACCAAGCATATCTGAGTGAAATGTCTGCAGACACTGAACCTAGTACTTATGAAGTGGCTGTAAAAGATCAAAGACGGGTAGAAGCAATGAAACAAGAAATTGTAGCACTAGAAAGTAATGGTACTTGGAAGATTATGAGTTTGCCTCCAGGAAAGATAGCAATAGGGTGTAAATGGGTGTTAAAAATCAAGTATAAGGCCAATGGAGAGGTTGATAGGTTCAAAGCTAGGCTTGTGGCTAAGGGGTACAGTCAGACTGGGGGAATTGATTATCAAGAGACATTTTCACCAGTTGTGAAAATGGTCACAGTAAAATCTATTATTGCCATTACAACTGCTGAAAATTGGCAAATAATTCAGATGAATGTTTTCAATACATCCAGCTTGAGAGGGAATATTGAAGATAGCATAGAAGAAGTTAGTTAAGTAATTAATTAAATGTTATAAGAATATAATTAGTTAGTTTGTTAATACTGTTAGGAAGGTAGTTAGAAGATATTAGAAGGCAGTTACTGCCATGTGTATAAGTAGAGGTCTAATCCTCATTGTATGAGAAGTATCTTGAATAATCAACATAAAGAAAATTCCCAAATCTCTCTGAATTTTATCAGAGGGCATAGTTATCCAACTTAAGGGTCATGCTTATGTATTATGCCTATATGAAATATATCCCAAAAGCATCCAACCAATTTTGAAATATGTAAAATAAAATGGTTACATTTAAAAATAGTTCAGATATAATTGTCTATTATTTATATAATTTTTTGTTTTTTGTTTTTTTTTTTCATTCTTTATTTTCTATTTTTTCCCAGTAATCAAGCGTCAAAAAATGTGAATTTCTTTGTTTATTATTTTTAGATTTTCAAACAATGCGACAACCGAATATATATTAAAGTGAGTATATCAAATCATCAACTTCTTAAATAAAATTCGATCATTTTAACTCTATCTAATTTTTCAAGTACTTATTGCTTATAAAATTATGTACTAAAATCTTATAATAAATATTATACTTGTTGCTTATAAAATTATGTCCTCGGATCTTATAATAATGATTGTCTCAATAGGAGGAGAAAGAATATTCAATAATAATTTTGCATCCAAAAACCTTAGCAAAACAGATTTTTTTTTTATATATATATATCTTTTAATATTTTAGGCCTCTAATTAATGTTTTGCTTTAGGCCTCATGTTATTTTGAGCTACTTGTGGGTTCAAATCACCTTTGTTAGAACATATTTTACCTTGAACGTGAGATTTCTAGACGTAAATTGTAATTTAGTCGGGCTTCTATACAAATACTGAACACGTGATTAGGAAACAAAAAAAGAAGAAGAAAGTACAATACATTGTTTATTTTATTTTAAATGGTAAAGCTTTAAAAGCTTTTATTGTTCGGAGTATTAAGTTTGAGATATGAAAATATGAAAACAATTCCTGTATCAATTTAGCTTATTAGGGACGGGATACTATTTATCTTTTAACGAATACTATTTATCTTTTAGTGAATAGATTTAAGCTCTTCCTTGAGTTAGAAAATAAAAATAAGAATTAGGGACCGGAAGAAAATTGTGTCCCTATATATAAATACTCCTTCCGTCCTTATTACTTGTTCATTTTTGACTTGACACATCTATTAAGAAAATAATAATTAACATATTGAGTTTATCATTTTACCCCTATTAAGGTTAAAATTCCAAAATCAATTTACTCATTAAACAAGTTCTACCTTTTAAAAAAAATTAACTCTCTAAATAAATTGAGAGTATAATAGGTAAAAAAATATTATTTTTTCTTGATTTATCAAAAATGACAAGTAAAAAGGGGACAGAAAGAGTAGTACTCTCTCCATCCTTTTTTATATATCATTCATTTCTATAAATAGTTGATCCATAATACTTATCATTTCATAAAATCAATGCATAAATTACCATATTGTTCCTTTTTTTTTATCCCTGTGTGTTATTAGCCTTTAAAATATATATTTGACCAACTTAGAAAAGCTAAGTAAATGATTTATGTTCATTGGTTAAATTAATTAATCAAAATAAATTAATTCATATTCATTGATTGAAAACTTGTGTTCCAAAAAAATTAAATAAGGGTAGAAAAGTAAAGTTACATCATTTTTTAATGCAAGTGCAAAGTAAATATGTGACATATAAAGGGGACGGAGGGAGTACATATTAAGGACTAGATTTTTACCCCGTTGTTAAATACAGTTTCTTACAGTGAGTTATTGGAAATGTAAGTTCATTAAAGCTTCATTTATGTCTCATAATTTAAGGTTAAATTATTCTCATTGAAACAGGAGGAACAGTTAAATAAAAGGCGCAAACATGATGACACGCTAAAATAAATAAAAGTTTTTATTTATTCCGACAATCTTCGCCTAGGAAAATTAAAGGGAGTACTATATTAATTCAAACATCATGGTGGGGGCTACTTTTTTTTTCTAGCTTTTTGCTTTGTGCATTCCATATATATAACATTTATTTGCACCATTAATTCGAAATCATGTTGTATAGAGCAGGAACCCATTAAAAAAGTATATATTTTTTTTCAAGACAAACTTACCTAAATTTTAATAGTTTAGGAGATAATTACTCAGATATATATTCTAGTTTATAATAATATTATGTATCTTATCTGATTTTAGTGAGTCCAGATACGTTTCTTAAATACATGTATCTCTGAATTCATGATGTCAAAATTAGGCCTATAATTTTGTTCTAGATACACTGTATTCAAGTGAGTTCGCATGTTTCTGGGATATGTAATAAATTGCGCTCACCTCCCTTCCATTTCGCTCGCCACTCTCCTATGTATATGGGATACATAACAAATCTTTCTCGCCTTTCTCCCTATTTTAGTGTATCTGGTAGCAAAAATACTTGTATATATATATATATATATATATATCAAAATATATTTTTCTCAATATATGGTTAAAACTCTTAATTGGTGATAAGATACATAATATTTTGAAAGCATAAATAATCATTCTATATATGTCTAATCATATGTAGTTTCTCTTTCTTTTTTAAGACTTAATCGTCTGACAAGAATTTATTGTTATTTGACTTAATCGTCCGACATAAATTACCGACGAATTAATTTAGATGCTTAACAAGTAAAAGTCACAATAATAATAAGTTTCTTTATTTTCAAAGCTCAATCTGGAGAGCGCTAACTAACCATGGAGAGATTATATTCATCCACCGCCTCTTGATATTATACTATGTTGGACTCATGTGCTAAAGAAACCTAAGTTGAAGACTTATAGGAAGCAAATATAAGAAAAGATTGAAATGAAAAATAATGATGGTTTGGCCTAACATGTGTCAGTATAACTACCACAAAGCACTAGTGTGGTTCTTCATTCACTGCCCTTAACAACAGACAGCTCTTGCTAATAAATATATGGGCCTTTCTTTTCCCATTTTAGTGTATTTCTTCATTGATTTGAAGTGTCCTTGATTGGTTGATCTTGTTAGATTGTCTATTCACTGTTCCAATCACTTCATATATAATAATAATGCATTTAAAAAACACATCTAGACATGGTATATATGTGTATATTTATGTCATCCAACCTTATTATAAATCAAGCAATGAATATTTTTTAGGCCTACACAATGATGGATCCAATGTCTTTGAATATGATAAACTGTTATGGAATCAAAACCAATAAAGAATCCAGTTTCTAACTAACAAGTTACGTCCACCAGGTTCAAGCTATAATTTTATTATCAAGAATAAATGTAGTTTATATTCACTAGATTGGATTGAATTTACTATTTTTTTTTAAAAGATATAATGGACAATGTGCATATAATGTGTACAGGGGAAACACTCTTCGTCGTAAAATTATATCATGTATATATAAGTAAAATGATAAATAAAATGGTTAAATAATATATTCTGGACATCTTTGACACAACAATATGATATAACACTGTGGTTCAAGCGCCTTGAAAGAGCAAAGACACGCAAACTTAAAGTGTTTTTGTAGTAGCATCTTTTTTTTTCACTTTTTAAGAAAAGCAAATTCACTTTTAACACTTGAACACTCTTTGTGAAATTTTTATCTCTGCCACTGAATATGTAAAAATATGCTAAATTGTTAATTTTGTAAAAGATTTAAATATTGAATTAAAAAAATTTCTTTGCTTTTTATTGGGAGAAAATATGATATTTCTTGTGGTGAAAGGGAGAGTGGGTAGGAGGTGTTGACAGAGTTGTTGAAATGTGAATATGATTAATATCCCAACTTCTCAAAGTGCATAAACTCTTAACCGACACAGGGTCAACGTCTCTGTCAGCCTTTTCCCACCAAATGCAAAACCAAGCTCTGACACTTTTTTTTTTATTATATAGAAAAAAGAATTAAGATTATAAAATTTAAAGTTTTGGAACTTTTAAAAACTACACATTAGAGTCGGTTAAAGTTACATTGATTAGAAAATCAACCGGTGATTTACTTATAACTAGCAACTTAAAATATTTTAAAAATCATATAAAAATTTGAATAACTTCTCAAATTTCATAATATCACATAAATTAAAATGAAAAAATAATATATATTGGGCCCGTGCTGGCACGGGTCCTGTATCTAGTATAAAAATAAGGTCTTATCGTACATTTCATTTTCAGATTAATGATAAAGGTCTAATTACTATTTTGGAACATCACACGTGAAGTCATATTAACTATTTTAAGCATCATAAATATTGAATACTTACATATATCATGAATGCATTATAATATACTCCATAAAAATATGAAGGCCAATTAAATTTAACCCTTGCAAAACTATTTGAAAACAACTCCATAAAAGGTATTGATATAAAAAATTAAACTTTGAGCAATTCAAATGCTTCGAAATAACATAAAAAATGTTGTTTAGATTTTTCTTTATAAAAAATTAATTAATGTTAGAGTGTAAATAAAGGCAAGAAGTTTCGAATTAAAAACTGCTAAGAAAAATATTAAAGTAAATTTCAGATAATTGATCACATCGTACCTATAATAAAATGCAGGTAGAAATGTTGATTTGTCCCATTGGCATGTATGTTAGATCAACATGAATTACCTAATTTGCTGTAATTCATGTTGATCTAACAGACATACCAATGGGACAAATCAACATGAATTACAACAAATTAGGTATAAAGTCATTTCCTCGCCATTATTGAGATTTGAAAATAAAGAGAACAAACTGAAAAACAGATTGAAAATAGTAGACAGTAGATTTATTCAAGAAAAAAACTCGAGAAGTTTTAACTGTTTTACAGTTACATCTCAGAATTTTAAAATTGTTTTAAAATTATTTCCATTTAATTAATTATAATTTATATTTACTTAAATTTAATTATTTAAAAATGTATTTTTTAAGGTGCTGACATGTGGCAATTTTTCCTCTCCTATTATATATAGATAGATATGGACTTGAGTAAAAAAAAATTCCATATAAATTAATTTTTGAGATTGAATTAGATTCAAATGTCATATTCTTATTGAAACGACCTGAGTAGTACATGAATATTAACGCTTATGTTTTATTTTTTACAATTTAAATTGTAAAGGGTTAAAATGACTTATGTCCTTATTAGTTTAATACGATAGTGTTTGATTGGCAAATTACATTATTACGAAATCTTCTTCATATTTACTGTTAAGGTAATTCTTGTGAAAATGTCAGCAAGGTAAATTAAGAATGTTCAAATAACAGATCTTTTAAATACAAAAAAGTAATAATATATAATTTTATTTCAACTGATAACAAGGGAGGAACATTATCAATATTGGGGAGAAGTTCAGCCAACTCAACAATTTCCTTTTTCTTTTCAAAAAATTGATCTCGTTGACTAATAATAATATACTCAATATAATTAATTCTATGCACAAATGGAGTCTAATAGGGTCAAGAGGTTCATCCAAACTCTCTTTTGTGAAACATGACCTATTTATACATGATTAAAAAATCTATATGGAGTATTAAATATTGAACGTCTTTTGATTTCTTGGTATAATTCTGTGAGTAGAGTATGCAGATGGTAGAGTGTATACATAGCTCCACCAAATGTTTGATATTTATATTGGAGTTAGACTAAACTAGAATTTGTATCGGAAAATTCCACATTGAGAATAAATCGATCCCTGACAAAGACGATACCATACTCAAAGAGACTCAAACCTGAAATTTCTGATTAAGAATGAAAGAGTACTTACCATTCTATCACAACTCTTGTTAATAATGAAAAAATTATTTTCGATAAACTCTCCATCATCAAACCCAAGTAAAACATTTGAAACCAATTAAATTAAAGTTAAAAAGATATTCTTGTTTGAAAATAACTTGAGCATGATTTTAGTTGTACTTAGTAAGAGAGAGAGTAGACAAGTTGTCTAATAGTTTCCATGAGTGGATATTTTCCCACTTGCTCCTATTATTATTATTATTATTTGAAAAGGAATAACTACATGTCGTACGTTAGATACCATCAAATCTTTATTTGTCTTTTTGCTGCCTTTACACAAACCCCCTTTTTCTTCTTTTTATTTACATTTTAGCCCTTGTACTTTATTGGTCATTACAAACTCTTCTATTTTCAAACTTGTTGATGCAACTCTTTTCCACATATAGTAATGTTAGTTAATCTATTTTAATTCATATGATATATTCTTTTTTTTTTTTAATTTAGAATGTGCGTAAAGTACTTTACTTTGGTGTGGTTTTCCTTTCTCTAACTAATTACTTTAATATTTTGTTTCATGATCACTAATGTTAAGATCCCACCTTGGATCGGGATAAAATTTGAGGATTTTTTAGTTTGATTTGAGCAATTTTTTATTTTTTTGAGATAACTTTTGAAGTTAAGGTGTATTTCGAAAGGAAGGAAAGTGTTTTTTTTAAAAGTTTTTTTTCCCCTCCCCTAGGAGCTCCCACCCCTTTTTCTCCCTTGGTGACTCGAACTCGCAACCTTTGGGTTGGAAGTAAGGGGTGTTTACCATTCGAGCAACTTTTTCTCGTCTAGTGTTTTTTTTCATATTTGGTTGGATATAATTTTTGAATAAAAATATTTTCTTTAGGAAAATAAGTTTCTTAAAAAAATCAGAAAATTGATTTACTTAATGGAGGTTGGTAAACAAGTTCTAAAAGTGATATTTTATATTTATTGTATCCGCCTCACACATCCACCCAACGCCTCCAAACCCCCCTTGTAACACCCCGAAAATGCTAACAAGAGTTGCGTGTCGATAAACCACTGCTTAATTACTACAATATGTTTATTCTCATTTAGAGAATTTGAAATAATGTTATAATTGCAACCTTGCTTAAAATAATTGTCATCGTAATTTAATGTATTGTATGGGGGGATTTGCGTAATGTTTTAATTAGAAATGTGTATAGCTTTAAAAGGAAGTGAAGGATATATATATATATATAAATAGGTGTATATGTATGTAATTGGGCAGCACACAATTATTTGGGCAGCCAACTTTTAGGGACAACTGTGTATATGATAAGCACCTCTTGTGTTACTATATTTTGACACCTCCTCTTAGGAAATTCGTCTCAGCTGAAGTATAAGTCCCTTAGAACATTATCTAACCTGTTATTCTTCAAGATCACAAGAGAAAATCTTGGTCCTTTTGGCTGGAAATTGAGTTACACTCTTTTCTTTGGTAAGTAGTAAAACCTGTTTTTGAGCTGGGTAGCGTTTAGTAGATTAAGCATATCTCGTTCTGTAGATTTTTTTTTACTGTGAATAAATATGATTTGGAAAGATAATTTGTATATGTACAACTCTTATGTTTATGTTAAACTCTAATTTGGTTGTTATGGATTCGAAATATGGGACGCATCATAGGACAAGTTCTATCTAGATTCTGAAGTTTGAAATCCTGTATGGACAACTGTTAGTGTTTTGAATATATATTTTTATCCAAAATACATTTTACGGTGATTCTTAGTTGTTTGCAACCTTAAGAGAGGTACCTACATCTTTCATGAAGAGTATACAGTCCAGTTTTGCCGTTTGCCATTTCAAATCTTAACTGCGACATGATGCACTATGATTGCTAGAATTTACTGTTTGGGAGCATAGTCGTATTTGTACAGGCTAGGCTTACTTGTGATGATAACCCTATTTTATTTCACCATTATTGAGCTGCTAGAAAGTAAATAAGTTATTGAATTCATTTTTAAGGTTGTATATCCTCGTGTACAAGTTGAAGACTTTGATACGCTGCTAGGTCTACGGTTTGACTTGTGGAGTTTTGTTGGACTGATTTTGTGCTAAAGAACTGAGGTTTGTGTATAAACCTATACTTGTATTATTTTTTTACCTGCTGGTATATCTGAAAGTTATCTTGGTACCTTGGTTACATCTTGTCACTTTGCATTGTTGTATTGGTATTCTTTAATACATTAAAGACGCTTATGTAATTCGCCCACTTGTACGGATTGTCTGATCACTTGGCACTCTTGTTGGGACCTTGTACTTCTTGTGGCTGTGACTTCGTCACTCTTGTCATGCCTCTTGGTTCGTATCATTTGCCATCTTGTCTCTGGATTTTTAGTTCATCTTAAGAATGGAAGTTGTCCATTTTAAGTACGAACTAGGAAGCCATTTTTAATATGGTTCTTGGTTCTCTTGATTATTGGGTTTTGACCCTTCTTGATGTAGGGTGTTGATCCTTCTTGATACCTTCTCGTGCTTAGTGTGACGACATGATGTATATATTGGATGAGCCTTGTTGTTGAATCTCTTGAAAAGTTGTGCTATGAGCATTCTTGACATTTGGACCTTTAAATATTGAACTTGATACTCCTTGTATATTGTTTACTTGATTTATTGATTTTGTTTTGATCGTGTTGCCCTTGACTTGAGAATGATAACTTGTCGAATTTGAGTGCTCCAAACCTATAGTTTTTACACCACTAAGTTATATGTTTAGCGATAGTTGTTTCTATCGTAGGGGCTGTTCGCGATGATGCTTGAAGCTGGCCATTGAAGATGGAGATTTTGAAAGCCTTAAGGAAGATCACATTTGCATATAGGCATATATAGTTTGTATAAACCTTGGGACTTGTACATGATCTTTGTGCTGTATATTTCTGATTTGGTCATGTCACCATGGGTTGTAATATAAGTATGGTTATACGTTTTTATCTTTTTGGGGTGTGTAAACCCAAGTCTTGTAATATTCTTTTTATTTCACCCTCGAGTGTGAGGTTACCATATGCATGAAGATCTGGTCGGTTAATTGCTTAAATATTATATTTTTTGTTTTTTGGAGTTCGTTATGAATCTAATCCCTCTACTAGATTCGAATCAGTATGCTCTCATTAATTGGTTTTAAATGTCGCAATTACTTAATTAGATTTCTTGTTTAAGTAGTGGTATCGTTTTGAAAGGATCGCTACACCCCTCCCCTTTGACCATTCTATACCCCGCAATCCTCCAAGGCCCACTACCCAGCCCCTTCCACACTTATACAATTTTTCTAGATATATATAAATATTTTTGCGATAATATTGTAATACCCCGACTTTTCTAAACGTCAAAATTAATTCGTACATTCGTGGAAAGACAAAGAGGGTGAGTAATAAATTAATAATGATGTGGTATGTCATATTTTAAGTGCTCAAGGGTTGTATCTCAAGTTTTGAAGTAAGGTAAGTCGCAAAATAAAAGTGGGCGAAAGTTATCGTAAGTTCCTTTTTAAAGATTTCTCTGAAATTTGGATCAAATGTTTCGGAAGTTTTCTCCCAATCTATAACGATTTATGGGGCCCACGACCCATTAAATCGAAGGTCTACGAGTCTAGTTTCCAACGCATCAAACGGTTTGTTCATACGACTTTAGAATAGAGAGATATTCACGTTTTTGCGAGACTGCGCAAGCAGACACGCGAGGTGGGTCCCTTAAGTCTGTGGAAGCTTATAAGATAGCATCTTCTTCATTTTTCTTCATTCCAAATCGTGAGAAATCCACGAAAATCAGAGAAATACTCCTCAAATCATCCTTGTGTGTTCATGATCTCTTCTTGGCCTCTTATCGAAAATTGCCCTATGTCACGAGCTCGTCGTTTTGGTATAATTTTCACGGTGAATTGAGCGGTGTAGCTCCATGGAGGTTGTGGTAGCATGTTTTTTTTTTTCAGTGGAGTGTTTGTATTCAAGTGTTCTGGTCATTTAAGAAAGGTAGGAATCACCTTTTATCAGTTTACGGATACCTTAGGTCTTGGATTGTAGTTTACGATAGGAATCCGTATCGATTGTCGAATTGTCGTAGTAATTTTTATCCTTAATTACTGATTGATTTTTATCTTTTTCTTTAGTGTTGTAGTGGTGTGGACAAAGGTATTTTCAGCATAAGTTATAAAGGAAAAGGTCTATTAAGGCTACTCCCTTCGTTCGACATGTTTCCTTAGAGCTTCGGAGTGATATAATAGGGTAGTTAATGTTAGATATGTTGTCGATGTAATTTTGAGTGGTTGGCTGATTGAGTGGTTATAAACCCTCATTTTAGGGACTTATAATCTGTTCAGAAGAACCCTAAGTTAGGAATGTCTTGGACATTATTCATATATATTGTTTAAAGCTAAATTGCTCGCCTTCAGCCTATTTAATTGTTTGTTGTCGCCCTTGGGGCTATTATGGTTAGCTGTTGAGCTATGAAATGCCTATGGGGGCTATGATGTTGTCTAATAGGACTATGTTATTGCCAAAGAGGGCTATGTGTTGCCCACGGGGTTTTATTGATGCCAAAGAGTGTTATGTGTTGCCTACAAGGGTTTTTTGACGCCAAAGAGGGCTATGTATTGCCTACAAGGCTATGTGATACAAAAGAAGGCTACGTGCAGCCCACAGAGCAGTGATGTTGCCTAAGAGGGCTATGCGCTGCCTACGGGGCTATATCATAGCTAAAAAGGGCTATGTGACTTCTTACAACGACAAGGGGCTACCGATAAGGTTATGTAGATTGATTTGGCACCTTCTGGGCTTATGGGGGCCTAAGTAGGTGGTATGTTGTTTGTACCTACTGGGCTTATGGGGGCTTGGTTAGGTTGATGTTTGATCATTATTGTATTTTATTAGATTCAGTTGTGGGTTGGCATGCTTATCTAGATTTGATTTCCTTACCTAATTGCTTTTGGTATATTATGATACTTGCTCATTTAGGCTACAGCCTTTCATACTCTGTACATTATTTTGTACTGATGCCCCATTGCCTGGGGGCGCTGCATTCATGCATGCAGGTCCTGACAGACGACCGAGTAGACCTCCTCAGTAGCAGGATTGACTTCTATCCGGTTGGCTAGCCCCCTTTCTCCGGAGTTGCCAGAGTTTGGAGGTTTGTTAGCTTTTGTTGTGTATATTTTTATGGGTAGGCTGGGGCCTGTCCCGCCAATCTTTACTAGTCTTTGAGGCTTGCAGACTAGTGTGTGGGGTGTACAACTAGGTTATGGCCATGCTGGCCTAGTTTTGTTGGTTTGCTGAAGCTTGTGAGTTGTTTGATATATTGTCTTGATATATACCTGCTTCCAGTTTTTGTATAGATATCATGGTGGCCTCGATGGCCCAGACAGGCTGACTCCAGCGCCTATAGTCAGAAGCCCTTATAGCAAGTGCTAGCTCTATTTATCCTATTGGGATTGGAGCAACAGTGGAATGGAAGTCAGGACTTCTGTGCTAGTTGGTTATTTTTTATGTGAACTCTTGGGAGTAGTTGTTTCTTTTATATATAAGTTGACAGGGGCCTTACTGGCTGAGGACTTAGTTTTAAGCCGGGATATACTAGTTTGTTTTCTTTATTGCGTGTGTCTGCCATGCGCTTGTAGCAAATGGTTCAGCAGGGTCGGCTCGGGCCTGTGTTTTGGCATTAGGAGCCAGTTGCTCCCCTTGACTTTAGGGCGTGACAAACTTGGTAGCAGAGCAACGTTGTATCATAGGGAGTTTACAAGCCGTGTCTAGTAGAGTCTTGTTTATAAATGTGTTGTGCACCACATTCGGTAAGCAAGAAGTTACCGGGCATGTTAGAATAATTATCCTTCTTTTGCTCACCTCGTGCTATAGAGCGGTGTCTTAAGGGTTGAGGTTTCTTGCTTATAATTGATACTTGTATGTAGATAGAGATGGCTGACACTGGACAGACCACAACTAGCCACTGCAGGCGAGGGTACCAGCAAGGTACCACAGGTGGAGGTAGCCCATTGTGAGACACCCATGGGGAGACATCTTCTCAGCCCCATATAGCTTCTCCACCGCTTCAGGAGCCTCCGAGGGATACAAAACTTCTAGCTCCACCAGCAGTACCACCTCTAGTTCCTCCTATTCCATCTGATTAGGATTTCAAGAGTGTAGTATATATGTTAGCACAGTTAGTAGCTGCACAATGTCAGTTGTGCCAGATGTTGCCGGACCTTCTGAAGGACCCAGAAGTTTGAGAGTTCGTGAATTTCTTGCCTTGAATCCTCCAAAGTTCACAGGTACAGATCGCAAAGAGGACCCTCAACACTTTGTTGATCAGCTTCATAAGATCTTCAGAGTCATGACTGAGTCAGTTGAGTTAGCATCATTTTGATTGCGTGATGTTGCAGTATTTTGGTATGAAATTTGGGAGAGATCTAGGGGAAAAGATGCATCTCTACCCACTTGGGATAACTTTACAGAAACTTTCATAGATCACTATTTGCCTCGAGAGATTAGGGATGGCCAGGTGGACCAGTTTCTGAACCTCCGACAGGGTAGCATGAGTGTCTGAGAGTACGGGCTGAGATTTGATTCATTGGCTAGATATGCACCACCATTTGTTGATACGATGCATGACAGGGTGCGTAGATTTGTGGGAGGGCTTGAATCAGACTATATCGACACTTGTTCAACCACTGCACTAAATGATATTATGGATATCTCGCGAATTTAGGCCTTTGCACAAGGCATAGAGGATCGCCGACATCTACAATATATGAGTGAGAAGGTCGAGAGAGAGAAACAGAAGAGGGCTAAGCCCGCTGATTTACAGGGAGATTCTCAGGGTGGTCCCAGACCCCGACATTCTATTAGGCCACCTAGACATCCACCACAACAGTTCCAGGGTAGTAAATTTGATCATCAGGGACATTTAGGCCCATGTGAGGGTTCACGAGCATCAGGCTCGCAGCAGTAGAGGGTTTCAGACCAGGCTAGGATAGCCCCACTGCGTTGCGTTTCGGGAGGTGCAGACAGGGTTCCACATGTTGTTATTCTTGTGGACAGGAGGGGCATGGGTGGAGAAACTGCCCTACCATAGGTCAGGGTGGTATAGGTCAGTCACCAGGTCAACAATAGGTTCCTCCTCATCCGCACAGTCTACGGGGCGTAGACCCCAGACTTTAGCACATAGAGATAGAGGCGGAGGCAGGGAGGGAGCATCTAGTTCTGGTAGTGGACAGAACCGTACATATTCATTAACCGGACAACAGGACTTAGAGTCATCACCAGATGTTATGACAGGTACATTGATTGTTTGCTCCCATTGTGTTTATGCTTTGATAGATCCTGGATCTGCTCTGTCTTATGTTACTCCATTTATTGCGGGGAAGTTATGTATAGTAGCAGAGTCATTATATCGACCCTTTATTGTATCTACACTAGTTGGTGAGTCTATTATTGCCAGGAGAGTTTATCAAGGTTGCCCGATAGAAATTATCGACCATCAGACCTCTGTAGACCTGGTAGAGTTAGAGATGGTTGATTTCGACGTCATTATGGGGATGGACTGGTTAGCGTCTTGTTATGATATTGTTGAGTGTCGGAGAAAGATTGTTAGATTCCACTTTCCAGGAGAAGCAGTTCTGGAATGGAAAGGCGATACAACAACGCCGAAAGGTAGGTTTATTTCCTATCTTAAGGTGAGGAGGATGATCACTAAGGGTTGTATTTATCATCTTGTTCGCGTTCATGATATAGATGTCGAACCACCGACTATTCAGTCTATTCTGGTAGTTAATGAGTTTCTAGATGTATTTCCAGACGAGCTCCCTGGTATCCCTCCAGAACGAGAAATTGATTTTGCTATCGATATGCTACCAGGTACACAACCCATATCTATCCCTCCTTATAGAATGGCTCCTGCTGAGCTAAATGAGTTAAATGATCAACTGAAAGTCTTGCTGGAAAAAGGCTTTATCAGGCCTAGTGATTCATCATGGGGTGCGGTAGTGTTATTCGTGAGGAAGAAAGATGGCTCACTAAGAATGTGCATCGATTATCGACAGCTGAATAAGGCGACTATAAAGAATAAGTATCCCCTTCCGAGGATCGATGAGTTGTTTGATCAGTTACAAGGTGCTGAGTGTTTCTCAAAGATTGATTTTAGATCAGGGTACCACCAGATACGAGTTCGGGAGAAAGACGTTCCAAAGACAACTTTTAGAACCAGATATGGACACTTTGAGTTCTTGGTAATGTCTTTTGGATTAACTAATGCCCCAGCAGTGTTCATGGACCTTATGAATAGTATATTCAGGCCGTATCTAGACTTGTTTGTGATTGTATTTATTGATGATATTTTGGTGTATTCACGTTAAAAAGCTGAACATGCAAATCATTTGTGAGCAGTCCTTCAGGTTCTTCGAGAGCAGGAACTTTATGCAAAGTTCTCCAAGTGTGAGTTCTGGTTGAGCTCTGTGGCTTTCCTAGGACATATTGTATCATATGCAGGCATTAAGGTTGATACACAAAAGATTGAGTCCATAAAGACTTGGCCCAGACCAATGACTCCGATTGAGGTTCATAGTTTCTTAAGGTTAGTTGGGTATTACAGAAGCTTTTAGAGGGGTTTTCTTCACTTTCAGCACCATTTAAAAAGATGACTAAAAAAAAAAAAAAGTTACAGTGGACTGAGGCTTGCGAGCATAGTATCCAGGAGCTTAAGGACAAGTTGACATCAACACCAGTTTTAACATTGCCAGAGGGTTTAGAAGGCTATGCAAGGTACTGTGATGCTTCTGGTGTTGGGTTGGGATGTGTTCTAATGCAACATGGTAAGGTTATCGCATATGCTTCAAGGCAGTTGAGAAAGCATGAAAAGAACTATCCGACCCACGATTTAGAGTTGGTTGCAGTTGTGCATGCGTTAAAGATTTGGAGACACTATTTGTATGGCGTTCATGTTGACATCTTCACAGATCATAAAAGCCTTCAATATATCTTTAAACAAAAGGAGTTAAATCTGCGACAACGTCGATGGCTTAAGTTACTGAAAGACTACGACGTGGATATTTTATATCATCCAGGAAAGGCGAATGTGGTAGCCGATCCCCTCAGTCAAAGATCTATGGGTATTTTATCCTATTTAGGTGTTGAGAAGCGTGAGCTAGTGCGAGAGCTTCATTAGTTAGCTAGCTTTGGAGTCAAATTGTTAGAGGCAAAAAATATTGGGATAACAATTCAGGACACAACCATACCATATCTAGTTGTAGAAGAGAAATCATGGCAACAAGAGGATCCTAGCTTAGAGCAACTCAGAGCCAAGGCTCAGAATCAACAGACTTTAGCATTTGATATAGCAGGAGATGGAGTCCTTAGAAGTAGCGGTCGATTGTGTGTTCCGAATGTTGCAAGGCTTCGACATCGGATTATGGAAGAGGCATATCATTCCCGTTATTCTATTGAACCTGGTTCGACGAAGATGTACCATGATATTAAGGAGATATATTGGTGGCGTGGGATGAAGAAGGACGTTGTTGGGTTTGTTGCACAGTGTCCTAACTGCCAACAGGTGAAAGTTGAGCACCGAAAGCCCGCTGGGCTAGTTCAGGAGATAGCCATTCCTTTGTGGAAGTCGGAAGCAATTAATATGGATTTTACTACAGGGTTACATCGATTGCGTCGCAAGTTTGACTCTATTTGTGTAATTGTTGATAGACTAACAAAATCAGCCCACTTCTTACTAGTCAGGGATACTTTTATGGCCGAAGACTATGCAGGGTTCTATATTAGACAGATTGTTAGGCTACATGGTGTCCTAGTATCTATTATCTCTGATAGAGGAGCACAATTTACCACCAACTTCTGGAAGTCCTTCCAGAAAGGACTGGGGACACAGGTTAATCTTAGTACAATCTTTCACCCTCAGATAGATGGCCAGGCTGAGCGTACAATTTTGACACTCGAGGATATGTTACGGGCGTGCGCGCTAGACTTCAAGGGAAGTTGGGATGACCACTTGCCTCTTATTGAGTTCGCATACAATAATAGTTATCATTCCAGCATCAGGATGGCACCTTATGAGGCTTTGTATGGGCGAAAATGTAGGTCCCCCATTGGATGGTTCGAGGTAGGTGAGTCAGGGTTGATTGGACCCGACTTAGTACAACAAATAGTGGAGCATGTTAAGCTCATTTGGGAGAGGTTGCTAACAGCTCAAAACCGAGAGAAGTCATACTCAGATGTCCGACGAAGGGACTTATAATTTTGTATCGATTACTGGGTATTCTTAAAAGTCTCGCCTATGAAGGGTGTTATGAGATTTGGCAAAAAAGGCAAGCTTAGTCCACGATTCATTAGGCCATATTGGATCCTCTGGAGGGTAGGACGAGTGGATTATGAGTTAGAATTGCCTTCGGGGATAGAATCTGTTCATCTAGTTTTCCATGTATCGATGCTACGAAAGTGTGTAGGAGACCCTTATCGGGTTGTCCCAGTTGAGGATGTTCATATTACAGAGGATTTGTCCTACGAGGAAACTCTAGTTGCCATATTAGATCGACAGGTCCGTAAATTGAGGACCAAAGAGGTGGCTTCGGTTAAAGTATTGTGGAGAAACAAGAATAGAGAAGAGGTGACCTGGGAAGCTGAGGATGACATGAGGTCCAAATATCCTCACTTGTTTCATACCCAGGGTGATGGAATATCAGTTTATATTGGTGCAGTGGGGTAAGATACCTACCAATTTTTTTATATTTTTGCTTATTATTATGGTTGTCGTCGTTGTATTTTTGCTCGCACTGTTATTGCAGAGCTACAATGCTCAGCTATTTATGTCGTCCTGCGAGACGCCTAGGTTAAAAGTTTATGTGTTTCAGGTTCTGGATAGTCACATTCACAAATGATACTTTGTCTAAACTTTGGCAACTCTTAAGGACATAACCGTGTGACTCAGATTTTTCATTCGAGGACGAATGTTTCTAAGGGGGGAAGGATGTAACACCCCGACTTTTCTAAACGTCTAAATTAATTCGTACATTCGTGGAAAGACAAAGAGGGTGAGTAATAAATTAAGAATGATGTGGTATGTCATATTTTAAGTGTTCAAGGGTTGTATCTCAAGTTTTGAAGTAAGGTAAGTCGCAAAATAAAAGTGGGCGAAACTAATCGTAAGTTCTTTTTTAAAGATTTCTCTAAAATTTGGGTCAAATGTTTAGAAAGATTTCTCCCAATCTATAACTAGTTATGGGTCCCACAGCCCATGAAATTGAAGGTCTACGAGTCTAGTTTCCAACGCATCAAATGGTTTATTCATACGATGTCAGAATAGAGAGATATTCATATTTTTGCGAGACTGCACAAACATGCACGTGAGGTGGGTCCCCTAAGTCGGTGGAAGCTTATAAGATAGCATCTTCTTCATTTTTCTTCATTCCAAATCGTGAGAAACCCATGAAAATCAGAGAAATACTACTCAAATCATCCTTGTGTGTTCATGATCTCTTCTTGGAGTCTTATAGAAAATTGCCCTACGTCGCAAGCTCGTCGTTTTGGTATAATTTTCACGGTGAATTGAGTGGTGTAGCTCCATGGAGGTTGTGGTAGCAGGGTTTTTTATTCCAGTGGAGTGATTGTATTCAAGTGTTCTGGTCATTTAAAGAAAGGTAGGAATCACCTTTTATCAGTTTACGGATACCTTAGGTCTTGGATTGTAGTTTACGATAGGAATCCGTATCGATTGTCGAATTATCGTAGTAATTTTTATCCTTAATTACTAATTGATTTTACCTTTTTCTTTAGTGTTGTAGTGGTGTGGACATAGGTATTTTCAGCATAAGTTATAAAGGAAAAGGTATGTTAAGGCTACTCCATTCGTTCGGGTAATTAATGTTAGATATGTTGTAGATGTAATTGTGAGTGGTTGCCTGATTGAGTGGTTATAAACCCTCATTTTAGGGACTCGTAATCTGTTTAGAACAACCCTAAGTTAGGAACGACTTGGACATTATTCGTATATAATGTTTATAGCTAAATTGCTCGCCTTCAGCCTATTTAATTGTTTGTTGTCGTCTTGTGGCTATTGTGGTTAGCTATTGAACTATGAACTGCCTATGGGGGCTATGATGTTGTCTAATAGGACTCTGTTATTGCCAAAGAGGGCTATGTGTTGCCCACGGGGCTATATTGATGCCAATGAGTGTTATGTGTTGCCTACACGACTTTTTTGACGCCAAAGAGGGCTATGTATTGCCTACAAGGCTATGTGATGCAAAAGAGGACTACGTGCAACCCATAGAGCTATGATGTTGCCTAAGAGGGCTATGTGCTGCCTACGGGGCTATATCATAGCCAAAAAGGGCTATGTGACTTCTTACAAAGACAAGGGGCTACCGATAAGGTTATGTAGATTGATTTGGCACCTTCTGGGCTTATGGGGGCCTAAGTAGGTGGTAGGTTATTTGTACCTACCGGGCTTATGGGGACTTGGTTAGGTTGATTTTTGATCATTATTGTATTTTATTAGATTCAATAGTGGGTTGGCATGCTTATCTAAATTTGATTTCCTTACCTGATTGCTTTTGGTATATTATGATACTTGCTCATTTAGTCTACAACCTTTCATACTCTGTATAATGTACTGATGCCCCATTGCCTGGGGGCGCTGCAGTCATGCATGCAGGTCCTGACAGACGACCGAGTAGACCTCCTCAGTAGCAGGATTGACTTCTATCCGGTTGGCTAGCCCCTTTCCTCTGGAGCTGGCAGAGTTTGGAGGTTTGTTAGCTTTTGTTGTGTATATTTTTATGGGTAGGCTGGGGCCTGTCCCGCCAATATTTACTACTCTTTGAGGCTTGTAGACTAGTGTGTGGGGTGTACAACTAGGTTATGGCCATGCTGGCCTAGTTTTATTGGTTTGCTGAAGCTTGTGAGCTGTTTGATGTATTGTCTTTAGATGTTCCTTCTTTCAGTTTTTGTATAGATATCATGGTGGCCTCGATGGCCCAGTCAGGACTTCTGTGCTAGTTGGCTATTTCTTTAAATGAACTCTTGGGAGTAGCTATTTCTTTTATATATATGTTGACAGGGGCCTTAGCGGCCGAGGGCTTAGTTTTAAGCTGGGATATACTAGTTTGTTTTCTTGATTGCGTGTCTGTCATGCACTAGTAATAAATGGTTCAGCAGGATCGGCTCGGGCTTGAGTTTTGGCATTAGGAGCCAGTTGCGCCCCTTGAGTTTGGGGCGTGACAAATATTTTCTTACTTTTACCGAACATTAGAAAATTAGTAAGAAAATAGTTTATATTTTAGAAAAAAAAACATTTTCTGAGAAATTTTTTTTTCATAGAAAATATTTTCTGTAACAAACACACCAAATTATTTAAGCCCAAAATCTGTTTAACAACTAATATGATTTATATTTCTAATTAACTTATTTTTAAACTCTATGTTCAATAAAACAATCTCCGTGTAATTAATTGTTTATTTATCAATAAAACAAAAAAGAATGTCATCCGTAAACTCCTTTTTTCTTATTAATTCTACGAAGGGTAAATTTAATGGGAGATCATTCAATTTTATTTTCATTATTAAAATTTACTATTTTAATCTGATCTGGTAAACCTCTTACCTGGAATATTAGAGAAAATAACAAAAAACTTCCCTATGTTTGAAGGTTGATTCAAAATGGCCTGTTAAATATATGTTTTTGAGCAATTTGGTTCCATTAAGTTTGCCAAAAGAGAGTATATTTGATCTCTAGTAAATATATCCGGGACAAGATATTCTACTGTCTTTGTTTTTTTTATCTATCAAATAATTGTGTATTGTTTAACGGTACTCTCGTACTCTTAGAGGCTCTTGTACCAGTGACACCAGATTCAAAGTTGGTATCTTGTATAAATTGTCTTTCTTTCTTTTGCTTAGGGCCTATGTTGTATATTTTTGTACATGTTATGTATGTTTCTATGCATGCAGGGGTGGACCTAGAGGCTGCTGAGCGAGTTCACCTGAACCCCATCGACAAAAAATTACGTTGTACATTTAAAGGTATTTTAAAGAATTTTTATGTCTATACTGATTTTGAACCTCCTAATTGTAAGATAAGAGGTAGGCTTAATGGTGAAGGAGTTCAAAACTCACCTTGAGGTTCCAAGATCAAATCTTAGGCACTACTTTTTTTTTTTTTTTTGTTTTGAACCTCCTTAACAGAAATCCTAGATCCGCCATTGTATAAATGGTGGTTCGATTGTCTCATTTCCCACTTCCCCTATTATTCATATAAGTTTTTACTTTCAGTATAGGTCTTGAGCTTGGATTGCCTACTGGAGTATGGAGGATTATAGTAGGTGCAATCATGGCACAATATTAGGTCATGATAACGTGTTATAAAAAATTCAGGTTAACTGATCTTACCAGTACAAGAAAAAATTCTTTCTAGACTCTCGCGGATCAGTACAATGATGTATGTAACCTATCTTCAAGAGGCTATTGGGAATTCTTAGGAATATCTCACTTTTGATTTCGTATCGTGTGTTCTTAACTCTATCAACTTCTGAATTTCATTTGCTTAATTCTTTCTCAAATGGTTAGGATGAGATTTCTTAGCCTGTGGGTAGGGGTCGAGACAGAGGTTGAGGTAGGGCACGAGTTACGATGCTAGGACAAGGCACTATTTGAGAGCTCGATGTCAATATTGATTATATATAACATTAACCAGAAGGTGTGGGGTCAACCCAACATCTAGCAGGGTTTTTAGCCATGCCGATTTTTCAAGATACCTTGGTTAGTATCCTCAGTTTCTTGGAGGGTATGTCGCATGCAAGGAATTTATCTAGCACTTCAAGCGGTTCTTAAGAGAGAGACAAGGTATATACTTTACCCTAGGAAGCGGTATAGGGTGTTCACATACCAGGAGCACAGTATGCTGCTGTGGCTTTTCGTTTAGATATATTACTAGTATTGGTTGTTGTGCAATCGATTGTAGGCTAGTTATGTCTTCTGAGGAACATAAGATGTTTGGTTGATTTATTAGGTTGGATCCTATGAAGTTTTCAGTTGCTTCGGGAGAGAATGCTCACGAGTTTCTAGTGAGCTTGCATAACCTCATTCTAGTAAAGTCGCACATGGTAGATTACACTACATTCCAAATGGAGGAACCAACTAAGAAGTGATGGTGAGCTTATCTTCAGTATAGGCCAACCGGATCACCTCCGATGAATTGCACTTAGTTTTTTGAGACTCTTTTGGAGAACTATATGAGATACCTTATGAAAGAGAGGATTATAGGATGAGTTCAGAAATCTTTAGCTAGTTCAATGTTTGTGTTTAAGTATGAGATGCAATTCTATGAGCTAGCTAGGTATGCTGCTATGGTTAGAGGTGTGCATCAATGAGTTCAGTTTTATATATTATCGATTTGATTTATCAGTTTTTGGTTTTAAATACGTTAAGCCAATAACCAAATAAGATATTTTTTTATCAGTTTTCGGTTTATCGATTTTGGTCCTTAACGTTCCGTTTTTTGGTTAACCAATAAGAAAATACTTATAAAACAAATATATTACTTCTCTAATAAATTTGATGCGACAACACAATAATGTAACCTTACAAATGCTCATAAAATAGAAAGAATAATAATAAACATGAAAAGAACTATACAAGTGTAACACAAAGAGAAATTAAGAGGAATAGGGTTCTTACTTTAGATTTTGACGTTTTGTATAATGTGAAGTTATGAAATAAAAGTCAATGTGAAGTGTGAATTGAAGGTTAAAGGATAAAGATAGTAACTAGTAAGGTATGTATATTAATATATAATATTTATGTACATGTAAAAGTAGTAAATTACAAGTTTTAATGGGTTATCGATTTACCCAATAACCCATTATTAAAAACCAATATCGAACCGATAACCCGATAATTTTATTTTATAAAACCATTAAAAAATCGTTAACCCAATAACCCAATAACCCAATAACAATATAACAATAACACTTTTTAGGTTTGATTTATCGGTCGGTTCAGTTTTCACACACCCTAAGCTACATTTATGGCAATAGAGTAGGAGTGGGTTCACCGATTTGTCAGAGGACTAGCTTTACCACTCTGTTTTGTGACAAAGCAACTAGGGCATCGAGATCTACCTTCCTCTAGGTTATTGATCATGCGTGACCTATAAAAGAAATATAATGCGAGGCCTTGATTAACGTATCAAGCACACCTCGTCCAATTCTAGGTGCAAACGATCGTTAAGCAGTATAAAACCTAACGAAGAGTTGGGCTCGAACCCACAGGGAGCGGTATCTGTTCAAATTAAGTTATGAAGAACAAATGTCGTCTAAATAGTTATAGGAATAGAAATTGTCGAAAATAACAAGTATACAAGTCAAAGGGGGTGACACAAATGTCAGATGAGGGGTTTTGGTTTGCAATTATAAGCTATAAAGCAATCAAACAAGAAAAAATAACAATATAAAGAGGAATTCTCGGGATGTGATTGATTATAGGCAAATTTTTCTATATGGGTAATTGAAACTAATAATAAATAGCTAAATATCAATGGGTAGGCTGGACAATGATTGAAATAGCTTTCTCTCAAACAACTACTTCGATTCAAGTGATTTCTCTCGAACATCAACAAGCTTAACAAATAAGAAAAGCCCAATACCTTAATACATCAACTCTCTCGAGCAAGATGGGTAGGATTTGGTTTAGGATTCACTCTTTCGAGCTGAACCCACATCAACCCAATACCTACAAACCATTAATGAAAAACTTTGGTTCATAAACCTCTCTCTCAAGCAAGCTAAGAGCTCAAAGTTAGAACTGCATTTGCAACTACAATTCATAGATTAAAATACAACTAATGATTAAACCCACTTCAATATAGCATTTAAATTAGTAATAATCAATACCATCAGCTAATTCAACCCATAATTACATAATCACACCCCAAGAATTGGAGTTTCAGCTAAACATTATAAAACGATAAAAATAATTACCAACTCGATTATCCATCAGCTGGGTAATGGTCTCCAAGCCTTTATAATGATTTCCAAAAGTTAAATTCAAAAACCCACTTGTAAATCTTCAAGTTTGAGCCTGCAAAAAGCTTCAAAATCTACAATGAAACTCTAAAACTCGAAAGAAAACTCTATTCAATGATAGCAAGTTGCTCATTTTATAGTTCAAAATTCAATTTATAGCTGCCCAAAATTTTGCTTGAGAAGCTATTAGGCGAGATAAGTCGGGCTCGCCTAGTGGTTTGGCGATCCGCCCTTTACGCACTTCCATCGCCATTTTGCATTGGTTCTCAGCATCCCTAAGTCCTGTAACTTTGGGTGATCCATTTTGTCATTGCGGAACCGATCGGTGATTCACCGAGTGCCCATTTCTATCGCCGACTTGGTTTCTTTCCTCAGGGATGGCATACTGGAACTTTAGGCGGTCTGAAGAGCCACTCGGCGGTTCACCGAGTTGTCTTGGCGATCACCAGGATTGCTTTTCTCCACTTCTTCAGCTTGTTTTGTTCCTTTTTGCCTGTTAGTGTCCTTGCTTTGTTCCTTAGTCCTTATAACTGTAAATCAAGGCTTTAACATCAGTTTATAGTATGAATTAGGCATTTGAGGACACTAAAACTATCAAAATAATGTCCAAAATGATTCCAAATATAAGACTCATCAACACCCCCAACTTAAACTTTTGTTTGTCCTAAAGTAAAACTCAAGATCAGCAGTTCAATAAGGATGTCTCAAATAGTGCTACATATGAATTAACATGAATGCACACAAAAGGTTTAAACTACACATACAATGCACAATGGTGCACTTAAAGATTCAAATTGTGACTCACCATTATCAAAGATGCTCAAGTTCACAATAGTTGCTTCAAATGCAGGTTCAAGCTCAACAAAGGTACTCAAATTCCCTCACAACAAAGATGATTCCATAATTACACAAAATATCTCAAGAATTGAAAGTCCCAGAATCACATGCAACTCTCACACTCACAAAGATGAACACATGCATGACTTCACCCATAGGCTTGCCCTTATCTTCCAATCAACATTCGTTTCAGCTCACTAAAGATCACAAAGGTCCTTCTAAGGCTTGTAACAGGGCTAAGTGTAAAGGTGTGCTTGATTAACGTTTCAAGCACACCTCATCAAATTCTAGGTGCAAACAATCGTTAAGCAATATAAACGCCAACGCAGAGTTGGGGTCGAACCCATAGAGAGCGGTACGTGTTCAAATCCAGTTATGAAGTACAAATGTGGTCTAAATAGTTATAGGAATAGAATTTGTCGAAAATAACAAGTAAACAAGTCAAAAGGGGTGACACAAATGTCAGATGGTGGGTTTTGGTTTGCAATTATCAGCTATAACACAATCAAACAAGAGAAAATAACAATACAAAGAGGAATTCTTGGGATTTGATTGACTGTAGGCAAATTTCGATATATGGGTAATTGAAACTACAAATAAATAGCTACATATCAGTGGGTAGGGTAGACTATGATTGAAATAGCTTTCTCTCTAACAACTACTTCGATTTAAGTGATTTCTCTCTCGAGCAAGATGGGTAGGATTTGGTTTAGGATTCACTCTTTCGAGCTGAACCCACATCAACCCAATACCTACAAACCATTAATCAAAAGCTTTGGTTCATTAAACTCTCTCTCAAGCAAGCTAAGAACTCAAAGTTAGAACTGCATTTGTAACTATAATTCATAGATTAAAACACAGCTAATGATTAAACCCACTTCAATATAGCATTTAAATTAGTAATAATCAATACCCATAAGCTAATTCAACCCATAATCACATAATCCCACCCTAAGAATTGGGGTTTTAGCTAAACATTATAAAAAGATAAAAATAATTACCAACTCGATTATCCATCAGCTGGGTAATGGTCTCCAAGCCTTTATAATGTTTTTCAAAAGTTAAATTCAAAAACCCACTTGTAAATCTTCAAGTTTGAGCCTCCAAAAAGCTTCAAAATCTACAATGAAACTCTAAAACTCGAAAGAAAACTCATCTCAATGATAGCAAACTGCTCAATTTACAGATCAAAATTCAATTTGTTGCTGCCCAAAATTTGGCATGAAAAGCCATTAGGCAAGATAAGTCGGAACCGCCGAGTGGCTCTTCAGACCGCTTAAACTTCCAGTGTGCCAGTCTTGAGGGAAGAAACCAAGTCGGCGACAGAAATTGGCAGTCGACGAATCGCCGATCGGTTCGCGATGACAAAATAGATCGCCCAAAGTTAGAAGACTTGGGGATGCTGAGAACCAATGCAAAATGGCGATGGAAGTGAGCAAATGGCAGATCGCCGAACCACTCGGCGAGCCCGACTTATCTTGCCTAATGGCTTTTCAGGCCATATTTTGGGTAGCTATAAATTTAATTTTGAACTGTAAATTGAGCAGTTTGCTATCATTGACTAGAGTTTTCTTTTGAGTTTTCAAGTTCCATTGTAGATTTTGAAGCTTTTTGGAGGCTCAAACTTGAAGATTTACAAGTGGGTTTTTGAATTTAACTTTTGGAAAACATTGTAAAGGCTTGGAGACCATTACCCAGCTGATGGATAATCGATGTGGTAATTGTTTTTATTTTTTTATAATGTTTAGCTAAAACCCCAATTCTTGGGGTGTGATTATGGGTAGAATTAGCTTATGGGTGTTGATTATTACTAATTTAAATTCTATTTTGAAGTGGTTTTAATCATTAGTTGTGTTTTAATCTATGAATTATAGTTGCAAATGCAGTTTTAACTTTGAGTTCTTAGCTTGCTTGAGAGAGAGGTTTATGATCCAAAACTTTTGATTAATGGTTTGTAGATATTGGGTTGATGTGGGTTCAACTCGAAAGAGTGAATCCTAAACGAAATGTTACCCATCTTTCTTGAGAGAGAAGATGTATTAAGATTGTGGTCTGTTCTTATTTGTTAAGCTTGTTGATGTTCAAGAGAAATCACTTGAATCGAAGTAGTTGTTCGAGAGAAAGCTATTTCAATCATAGTCCAGCCTACTCATTGATATTTAGATATTTATTAGTAGTTTCAACCATATAGCAAAATTTTCCTATAATCAATCACATCCCGAGAATTCCTTTTTATATTATTATTTTCTCTTGTTTGATTGCGTTATAGTTGATAATTGCAAACTAAAACCCCTCATCTGACATTTGTATCACCCCCTTTGACCTGTTTACTTGTTATTTTCAACAATTTCTATTCCTATAACTATTTAGACCATATTTGTACTTCATAACTGAATTTGAACACGTACCGCTCATTATGGGTTAGACCCCAACTCTTCTTTGGGTTTTATACTGCTTAACGATTGTTTGCACCTAGAATTGGATTGGGTGTGCTTGAAATGTTAATAAAAATTGCGCCGTTGGGAACCTCAACCTTTATCCGGGAGGCATGCACATTAGTAGAGTGGGATAGATGCCCCATCTTGAGAAGCATGGCCAGGGTGATCGGAGGCTGGGAGGCAAATGTACCAGCAGCAGATCTAGGGGGCGGGAAAGGAGCAGAAGAGCTAGGAATGTCAGAAGAAGCAGAGCTAGAAGTACCTGAAGGCCCAGATGCTGGAGTAGGCATAATTTCCTCTGCAGGTAGTGAATCAATATCGACCTCCAGGGATGTGTCCACCAGAGTTGCTCTCCTCCTGTCAGCCTCATCTCTCGTGTACTTGGCCTCTATATGCCAGATATCGGTAGAAGAGGTGGGTGTGATCTGTACATCTCTCTTCTCATCTCGAGGAACACTGGTCCGGTGACATATTTCTGTGATCAATACCGGGAATGGAAGGGACGTCTGGAGCTGCTTGGCCCTCATGGCCATCTCCTGCTTGATGATCATCCCTAAATTTAGCCGCTTTCTGGCTATTATAGACCCAAGGCAGGCCGCCTTTGGGTGGCGCAAAATAGACTCATTCTGTGAAGGCAAAATTGAGCTGCTGATGAATCCAAACAAATATCTAGCAACTAAATTAAGGTCCTTTTTCTTTATAGACGCTCTGGCCTCAATCCACCTTGGGGTGGTGTCAGAAATCAATGGGGCTAACCAACCTTTGAGGTCATCCAAAGTCTTCAATGTGATCATACTCTAGTATTCATGTATGAAGTTTGTATCCCTCTCAAACACATCATTTGATATCATCACTACTGCATCTGACTTTCTTCTCTCGGACCATCACAAACTCCACTGGACTGAAGGCACTACCCTTCTTCTTCCCTTGAGGCACCAGGTCACTGTAGGCAACATAGAACTCTCGGACCCATGTAGGAATGTATGGACCATGGGACCTGGTGAAGACCTCGAATTTGTGGAATCAGAGAGTGTCCCACATTGCTTGATGCCTGTTCACTACACCATTTGTGGAAAATCTCTTCTCCTCCAAGATGGTCCTCAATCCCTCGGCATTTAATCGGTTGAGTGACCGGGGAAGAGGACCCTAAACTGGTGGCGCTGGAACCACCGTCTTTGTTGGAGGAGGCACTGGAGCTGAAGATGGAGGGGAAGGCTCCGAAATCCTACATGGATCAAGACGAGGTTTGGAGCGTAACTCCGCTTGCCGAGCCTGTAATAACTGATCGTCCTCAGGTTCAGAGAATGTAGCGTGAGAATTATATGACTCACCTTCACTACCGGAGCTGTACTCTGTTCTCTTCGCTATGGGCGCCTTGCCTCCCTTCAAAGGTAACTTCTTGCCTTTGGCATTGGAAGCAACTGCTTCCTCATTTATTACGACTCCACGTGCCCGCTTTCGGGTTGACATGCCACTATAATTCAAATTTTTTCTAGCCATTCCTGCAAACCACATAGAAAAACGTTAGAAAAATTGAAGAAAAATGCAGAAAATAGGTTGCAAAAAGACTCGCCGAACCGTTCAAAGAGTCACCGAGTTGCTTTGGCGAGCTAGATCGAGCTCACCGAATGTACCAGCATACAATTTTCAAACATTCAAGACAGGTCGACAATGTTCAGGGCTATTCGGTGAATCCCCGACACCAATCGGCGAGCTAGAAGTGGATCACCAAAAGTTACAGTGTATTTTAGGGGTTTATGGGGGCAGAAGGGTGATCAAGAAGACATTTCGGCGAGTCGCCGAGTGAACTCGGCGAGCTTAGGCATCTCGCTGAAAGTTACAAAACAAACACAACCAATTTTTGAAATTAAGGGCAATCTGTGGGGGACATTGAACCGCCGAACCACTCGGCGAGCTTGACTTAGCTCACCAAACGGCCCAACGTTCCAGTTTTCAACCCCGCAACCCCGAGTCCAAAAATAAACACAAACACTAGTCAATTAAGGTTAGACCCATACTACCCATGCCCTCAGGATACTCAGACTTCCCCCGATTTGGCAAAAATTAGCCATTTGACGACTTTTGGCCTTGAGAATGACGTCAAACGCCCCATTATTAGGCAAATTACATCATTTAGCACAATTCGGGGTTACTTAGACTTCACCCCACTAGACCCAATATAATACACCGCAACCCAATGATATGGACTCAATTTTACAAGCAAGAACACGAGAATCGGTCAATTTAAGGCATTTAGGCACATATTTTATTTCATTACAGGCAATCCAACAATTAAACACAATTATAATCAACTATCGAAAATACCCCAATATCAAATTATTGATTTCATTCAATTTCAACCACACAATGAAAGTACGGGGTTCGGAAAACCAACCTTAATGTCGAAAATTAGGATATAATCCCTGCTCGCCATGAATTTAACCAACGCCATTTGGCTCTCTCCTAGATGAGAGATCAGAGCTACCGGGTTTGGCACGGGTGAGCTGTGTGAAAGAAAGAGTCTTTCTTTCTAGGGTTTATATTCTACTATAATGAATGAACAAATCTCTATGATGATGTATGTAACGCTAGGCTGCAAAGTTCCACAATCCGAGCAAAGAATTCACAAGATACAAAGGGAAAACAATAAAATATGAAAGATCTAAAGTTGGGTGAAAGGGTACGGGAGTTAAAAATGGTAGAAGATGAAGGATTTTGAAATTTTAAACTGTTTGGCCTTTAAAACCTTTCAGTTCGCGATACCTTCGGCGGATTAAGTCGTGCTCGCCGAACAACTTGGCGATGCGCCGAGTGGTATTTTACCTCACCGAGTTTTACAGGACTCCCAACAATTTGGGGGTTCAAACGACGGACATAATCAGGCTTGCTGACCTATTCGATGAATCACCGATTAAGCATGTAGCCCGCCGAGTTTTACAGAGTTCTTCTTCAAGCTTGGTGGTTCCAACAACGGTCCAAGTCGGGGCTCGCCGACCTGTTCAACGTGCCGCCGTATGGACTTTTGCTCACCAAACTACCCATTTTCCAACACTTTTCACTTTTCAACCTTCATAATCAACACCCGTTATTCAAAATAAAAAACTAAA
>JAJOOD010008864.1:0-31293 GCA_029582525.1 Solanum tacnaense
GGCTGCTACAGTAACTTAGCTTACTGGAATTTGCGATTCTGCCCGGACAGGTTTTACGAAAATGGTCATAACTCCTTCATCCTAACTCGAAATGAGGTGAAACCAATTGCATTGGAAATATAACTCGAAGGGCTTTAATTTAATAGGTGGTGGCCCTTCCATTTCCTTGTGTGCTAAGAGATATGCCCCTTTAAAGTTGACCCTCCAAATCGCATTTTTTGCGATTTTTGAATTTTGATACGGTTGTTCTAAAATTCGGGTTAGACCCATTCCCCACTCAATTTGACCCCCTGAATAAGAATATGAAGTCAAATTTCCGAAATCATGCACGGATTTTGAGATATATGGAAATTACAATTATAGGTGTTTTCGAAGCACATTTTCGGACATTTTTGGGGTCGTTTCAGGTATGCATGTAGATGTGTTCACCGATCATAAGAGCCTTTAGTATGTGTTTACTCAAAAAGAGGTTAATCTCAAACAGAGGAGGTGGTTAGAGTTACTCAAGGATTATGACATGAGTATTCTTTACCACCTAGGTAAGGCTAATGTTGTTGTTGATACTTTAAGCAGGTTGTCTATGGGTAGTACCGCCCATGTTGAGGAAAAAAAGAGAGAGTTAGCGAAAGATATGCATAGACTTGCACGCTTGGGAGTCCGATTAATGGATTCCACAAAAGAAGGAGTGGTGGTGATGAATGGGGTTGAATCATCATTAGTGTCAGAAGTAAAAAGAGAAGCTAGAGCAAGATCCCAATTTCTTGAATTGAAGGAAAATGTTAATAAGCAAAAAGTAATTACTTTTGAACAACGGGGAGATGGTGTGTTGAGGTATCAAGGTAGATTGTGTGTACCTAGAGTGGATGAACTCCAAGAGAGGATCATGGAGGAAGCTCATAGCTCAAGATATTCCATTCATCCGTGTTCCACAAAGATGTATCACGATTTGAGAGAGGTTTTGTTGGTGGAGTAGTATGAAGAAGGGCATTGCATAGTTTGTTGCTAAGAGGCCGAATTGCCAACAAGTTAAAGTAGAGCACCAAAGGCCCGGTGGTATGGCTCAAAATATAGAACTTTCGGAATGGAAGTGGGAGATGATCAATATGGATTTCATCACAGGTTTGCCAAGGTCTCGCAGGCAACATGATTCTATTTGGGTGATTGTGGATCGAATGACCAAATCAGCCCACTTTTTGCCTGTAAAGACTACCCATTTAGCAGAGGATTATGCCAGGTTATATATTCAGGAGGTGGAAAGACATCATGGAGTCCCTCTTTTGATTATATCAGATAGGGGTGCACAATTTACTGCACAGTTTTAGAAGTCATTCCCGAAAGGCTTGGGTTCAAAGGTGAACTTGAGTACTGTTTTTCATCGTCAGATAGATGGTCAATAAAAGCACACTATTCAGAACTTAGAGGATATGTTGAGGGCTTGTGTGATTGATTTCAAGGGTAATTGGGATGATCACCTACCTCTTATTGAGTTTGCTTACAACAATAGTTACCACTCTAGCATCCAAATGGCTCCTTATGAAGCTCTTCATGGGAGAAGATGTAGATCTCCTATTGGATGGTTTAAAGTTGGAGAAGCAGGATTGATAGGACCAGATTTAGTTCATCAAGCTATTGAAAGGTGAAAGTGATTCAAGAGAGGTTGAAAACGGTGCAGAGTCGTTAGAAATCCTACACTGATGTTAGGAGAAGGGAGTTAGAGTTTGAAGTAGATGATTGGGTGTATCATAAAGTATCACCCATGAAGGGTGTTATGAGATTTGGTAAGAAGGGGAAGCTTAGTCCCCGGTTATTGGCCCTTACACAATATCAAAAAGGGTAGGTAATATAACTTATGTGTTGGAGCTACCACAAGAGTTAGTCGCGGTTCATCCAGTCTTTCACATCTCCATGTTATAGAAGTGCATGCATGATCCTTCATTGATCATACCAAGTGAAGATATTAACATCAAGGATAGCTTAACTTATGAGGGGATTTCGGTTCATATTGTAGATCGCCAAGTTCGCAAGTTGAGGACTAAAGAAGTAGCATTAGTCAAAGTCGTTTGGAGGAACCAATTTGTTGAGAAAGCTACTCAGGAAGCTGAGGATGATATGAAGAAGAGATATCCACATCTCTTAGAATCCGGAGAAATTCCAAACCAAGGTACTAATTCCCTTCTTAGTACTCTTTAACCTATGAGATTGCATGTTGGGTATTTGAGTTGAATGTTAGATGTTACACCCTTAGCCTACTAAGAGTAAACTCATTTGAGGAAGAATGTTCCAAAGGGGGACATATTGTAACACCACATAACTAGAAAGAACTAGGAAGAAGTTTAAAATTGGAAATAGTCATTTTTGGAAAGAATATAAAAATCTGGAAATTTGCTAATTGTGTTAAAGTTGAGTTTTTGGTCAACTTCAAACGATCATAACTTCTAGATCGGATGAGTTAGGTGTGGTTCCAGATATCGTAGGAAAGACCTTTGAATAATCTTTCTAACACCGCAAAGTAAGCGTGATTCTGAGTTCGTATGAGTGGGATATCCCCATTGGAAGTTGGGTTGTTCGAATAAGAAAATGTCCAATCCAGATTTTTAAAGGGTGTTTTGGTCTTTTCCTTACCCAAATATTTTATTTCATTTTTGGGTAATTAATTGGGGTCTAGACTGATCTTAGTCAGTTTACGCTTTTGGAAACACAGTAAGGGTTTTGAGAAAAGAGAAAAGAAGAGGAGAAAGGAGGAAAAGAAGCAAGAATCGTCAAGATCTTCACGAATCGCTTGTGGATTTCGTCAAGGGGTGATCCCTACGAGGTATGTGAGTTCACAGAGCGTTGGATTCATTCTGCAATACGCCAAACATGTTTAATTCAACGTGAATTCATCCTAAAATTTGAAAGTTTGATTGTTCTTGATGTGTGTTCTTGAATTTACTTTCGTTCTTGAATTTGGGATGATATTGAGGAATTCTTGAGAGTTTAAGGTTGATTTTAGAGTTGTTTTGAATTAGGTTCTTGGGTACATTTGTTGTGTATCTGAATCTATATAGGATTTCAGAAGAAGAATCGAATTTATGTGAATTGGGGTAAGAAAATGAAGAAGGAACAAGTCGGCGGAATCTGGGTACCAGGTCCGTGTCGCGGACCTGCTCCTCAGAATTGAAAATTTCTCATCGTCGAAGGGAGCGGTCACGAACTGTTCTGCCTCAAAATTGATTTCGCGACCAAAAATTTAAATACTTCTCCGCGTCGCAGACCAGCATTCAGGCAGTGATTTCTTGATCTTTTCTCATGTTTAGCTATCTAAAAACACTCCTAAACATAATGAGATATTTCCTATCACAAATCAGAATCCTTGAAACCATAATTCAATTCAAGGATCAGTTAAGAGTCAAGTCAAGAAAAGTTAAGAGCCAAGTCAAGAGAAGTTCATAGAGTCTTTCAAAAGTCTTTTACAAATATTTTAAGACTTGAGTTTTGAGTTGAGTAAAGAGTAAAGTTTGAAGTTCATTTCTTTAAAAGAGTATATCGGGACTATGTATTCCCAAAGAGTAAAATATTTTCACATTTAAACAAGAAAGGAAACCTTGATTTCCAAAGAGCCTTTGAGCTAGTTTTCAGAAAAGAGCTGTAATCGCTTTTTAAATGAAGCAAGAGAGGAAACTTTGATTCCCAAGATAACCTTTGAGCTAAGTTTTTTAGTAATTATCTCAAATCACAGAAAAAAGTTTGGTTTTAAACATAAGAGCTAGTATCATATTTTTGGAGTAGTATTGAGCACCGATAAGGGGGAGAGTTCAGACAACTCACAACCCCCCATAAACCATGTAGCCACCATGGGTAGAAAAGGGTCATACTTTTTAGATGATTCATTTAGTGCTTTTTGGCATAGTGTAGTGGATCCATTAAGTAGTTCAGGTTCTATACCCTCGGCAAGGTATAATACGGCCCTGGCAATGTGAGAAAAAACGATGTATCATCACAATAGCTCTTACGTGATGTTTGTCGATTAGAGAAATTCCCACAGAAGTAATTGTATTCTTATATACACAGTTTATTGTATTTTTACATACATTTAAGAGTTATAGTGTATCTTTGCATACACACAGAGTTGACATCATGTTTTAAACAGGTTTTCTTTATAATGCATTTGTCTTAAACTTCTTTATATTGAAATGATTTTAGTCATGTTGAGTTGAGTTGAGCCAGGTAAGTTCTTCAGTTTCTTTCAAGATTATGTCTTGTTTTAGAATTCTCCTCGCATACTCGTACATTCAATGTACTGATGTCATTTGGCCTGCATCTTATTATGATGCAGACACAAGAAAGTAGGATCGACATCCAGCGCATCCTTGATCTAGTTGAGCATTCAAAGTCTTGTGGTGAACCTCCTTGCTTCCGGAGGATCCATGTTATTTCTTTTAGTTTTATTATTAGTTTATTAGGATGTCGTGGGTCTTGTCCCGATATCTATCTCAGTTCTTTAGAGGCTTCATCGACAGTCAGATGTTAGTTATTGAGTTTCTATTACCTGTTTTAATGGTTGAGACTTGAGTTACCCGTTTTGGCTAGTGAATGTTATCTTGATACATTGGAAGGGTTTATTGAGCAGTTCAGTTTACTTTAAAAGTACTTTTATTCATGAGTTAAGTCTTCCGCTGACTAAGAAAGCTAGGCCAAGGGTTCGCTTGGGGCCATCAATGGTTCTCGAGTGCCAGTCCCGCTCAGGGTGTAGGTTCAGGGTGTGACAAATCTTATTAGGAAAAAGCCAGTGGGAAAACGTCCTACTAAAGGAAAAGAGTACACATATCTAGTAATACGCATTGAGAGTTGCCTCATTAACAACCTTTAACAGAAAATCCAATGGGATAAAATATTGATTACAGGAAAAAGAGTACAGCGCGTATTTACTCCCCCGATTAAAACCTCACTTAATTTTCGTAAAGGATGTCACAAAATCTTATACTTAGCCTTCCAAATGTTGAGATTGATCTTTGTGACAAAATGACATTCATGAAGATTTTGCATCATGAAATCTATCATGATATATTAGTTTCTTGTCAATTGGATATGTCCAGTTCAGCCAATGATAATCAGTTAATTTTTGACCTCTTCGATGTAGACACATTTCTCATTCAACTTGTTTGTAGAAATTGCCAAGTGAAAGATATTTTATTTGACTATCTTGTAGAATAATATAATATGAAGGTATTTCCGCATACAAACAAATAGCTTTCGTGAGATCATACTCCATAAAATAATGTCAGGACTTTTGTGAAAGAGTCTTTACCCCCCAAGGCACAATCCATACTTTATATCCTACAATTTTATTTGTCGCATAATAATCTATTTATACCCCCACTAACATTATATTCAAAACGTTACTTTTTCAAGTGAAATAAAATATACTTGAATTATATATGTATTTTCTTTCGCCAATCATTTATCTAGCCACACAATTTGACAGATTTGAAATCAAGATCTTTATCATTGTATATAATTTTGAGTGTTATTTTATATTAAAGATATTATAGATGATTATTTGATATCGACTCTACTATGACATAACTTATCGAGTTCTCTTTATTTTTTCATCATTTTTAGGTAACTAACCATTTCCAAGGTTTTATAAAGTATTATGTTGTGGTGCTCTTTCTACGACACTTGTCTCATTATTATGACCATCGTAGTAATTTTCTCCGCATTTTCTACTTCTTTAAGAAATTTAATTTTTTGAATCGATTTATCTATATATCACATTTTGGGAGTGCCGTAAAGTATGTCCTTTCAAGACCTTTCCTTGGAGCATTTATAACTGGATTCTAGTATAGGATCATTGAGTTAATCTAATAGTTGACTTAAATATTTTTTCAATAAGGATCATACCAATAACAATAATAATTCATTATGTATAACTTATTTTCCAGTTGCTTATCATCTCTCCCTCTAATGTTAGAGAATCTAAACATTCACCCAACCTTATTTGAGGACTGATATTTGTGCATTGTTGTCACGACCCAAAGTACACCCTAGACATAACATGGCGTACATGACCCTGAGAGGCCTTACATAAGCCACTTAACACACATTATACAAGATAAAAGAAGTAAAGAGTTCAAAAGATATCATTTCATATTTCAAAGAATTACTGCAGTAAATTAGAAGTCTTACATCATTTCCCAACTACGTGCCCCCATTATTACTTCATTCGCGATCTAGTTGTTTGTGGAATAATCTCATTGAAATTTTGACACAAAAATGATCATGTTGCTTATATTCTTAGAAAATTGCTTCTGCACAACCAGGATGATTTTTTCCGACAACAAATTAGCATTTGTGATTTTCAAGAAGGGAGGAGTACGTGGACTAATTCTTCTACTTAATTCAGTTGCACAAAATATGTTTTTGAGTGTGGTTTTTAGGATTATTGGGTTTATGTTTTACCTAGTTAATGAACTATCTTCTTATTTTAGTGTATCATGTTTACCACTTTCCCCGTGTTTTTCCATTATTCGTTAGTTGCTTTATTTTAGCTTAAGTATTTAATTGTAAGCCTATAAATTGCAATAGGTGTTATTGTTCAGTAGTAAGAAAATTGAGCAGTTTAAAAGTATTATTTCAGAAAGTTCTTTTCTTTGCCTTTCATCTCTTGATACAACAAGTCATAATATGAATAAGCCGTTAAAATTACAGTGCTCAAAATTATTCATGTGATAAATTTTGTAGCTATATTTTTTTTTTGGTTATTATCCTACAGTTTTGGGGCAACATTCTATAAAATTATATTCCCAAGAATTTTTAGGACCCGGACATTCTATAATTGAATATTTTGTTAATAGGTGCATCTTGTTTAGGTTACATCATAATTATTATTTCTAATGATTTAAAAATATAAATTAATTTAAAACAATTTCCTTTAACTAGTGATATCAAATTAATTGCATTCACACAAATTACTTTTTTCAACTATTTAATATAAACTACATGATATTATCGTAGAATGCACAATTATAGAAATCAATATATTTAAACATAAGAATTTCAAATGTTAAATGTTTATTGAAAAAAAAAAATCTTTAATATGTTGATCGACTTTTTTACCATTAAAAGCTAAATTCAAAAAGATAAAATATTTTGGGTAAAAATTTATAGTTAGCTTTATCTAATAATTTGAATCTAACTAAAATTTTGCATATAATTAAATTATTCATCTATCATACATGAATTTGATACTAATTCAAATTGATCATATGGTAAGACTTCTACAATAAAAATGCTATGATATTTAATATAAATTAAGAAAAATCATGCATATGCCTCTTTGCAGAGGTAGATATTTTTAACATATGGTAATTAAAAGTATCAGATTACAGATTTCTTAGTTTTTTGATAGTGATTGGGAAGGTAGCTTGTTAAATCGCAGGAGAACAATTGGAATATTTTCAGTCTTTTTCTGGAGGAATCTCATGAAGTTCAAAGAAACAAGATAGAGTGGGATTATCATCTCTGGAAACAAATTACATGGCTGCAACTTTAGCAAGTTGTCAAGCTATCTGGTTAAGGAAATTGTTAGTGGATTTTCAACAAGAGTAGATTGGCCCAACTGAAATATTGTGTGGCAACAAGGTGGCAATTTCTATGACAAAAAATCTTTCTTTCCGCAATAGGACAAAGCACATCGACATCTATTATCAATTCATTCGAGATCCAGTTGTTAGTGGAATAATTTCATTGAAATTTTGTGGTAAAAATGATCAAGTTGATGATGTTCTTACAAAATCCCTTCTTCACAACAAGCATGACTTCTTCAGACAACAAATGAGAGTTTGTGATTTTGAAGAAAGGAGTTGTGTTGACTAATTCTTCAAATTAATTAAGTTCCAAAAAATCAGTTTGTGAGTGTGGTTATTAGGATTAGTTGGTTTAAGTTATCAGTTTGTGAGTGTGGTTATTAGGATTAGTTGGTTTAAGTTTTTACCTAGTCAATGAATTATCTTCTTGTTGTAGTGAGTCAAGTTTAACACTTTCCCCATGTTTTTCCACTATTAGTTAGTTGCTTTATTTTAGCTTAAGAAGTTAAATGTAAGCTTATAAATGGAAGTATGTGTTCTTGTTTCAGTAGTAAAAAAATTGAGCAGTTCAAACACTGTATTTCTGAAACCGATTTTGTTTGCCTTGAATCTCTTGATCCAACAAGTGATAGTATGACTCGTGGTTTGAGCCCACTAGTCATAGGGATACTCATCCTAAGAATAACCCGCTCTAAAAATCACAATGGTAAAAATTATTCTCGTTATAAACTATTTTTAAAAAAAATGGTTTTTATGTTAATATTTTGAGGTAACTTTCTATAAAACTAAGTTGGCAAGGATTTTCATATCAAAACGTTCTATAATTAAATGTTTTGTTAATAGAGACATCTTCTTTAGGTTACATCATAATTATCCTTTCTAATGATTCAAAAATATATATTGATTGAAAAAAGTTTTCTTTCATTATCAGTTGCATTCTCACAAATTCCTTTTTCATGTAACTATTTAACATAATTCACTTGGTATTATTATACAATGTACGTTCATAGAAATCAGTATTCTATGAACTCATAAATTTCAAAATGTTAAATTTTTATAGACAAAAATATGTTTATAATGTTGAATGACTTTTATACCCTTAAAAGCTAAATTATTTGTTCAAAGAGATAAAACATTTTGGATAAAAATTTATATTTAGCTTTACCTAATATTTTGAATTCAACTAAAAAATTTGCTGCTGAATCAAATTTTTGATCTATCAGTGATGAATTTGATTCTAATTCAAATTAATCATATGGTGAAGCTTCTAATTGAAAAAAATTATGACGTTATCATATAAATTAGGTAAAAACACGCATATTCCCCAATGCAGCGGTAAAAATCTATATCTTTCAACTTATTAGTTTTTACTCATACTATCTTGCTTAATTAATTTTATAAACATGGTTTATTACTTTTTTTTCCTTTTAATCATATTTTGAACTTTTATTACTATAAAATAAAAATAAAAATGAAGTCTAAGTGTTAGATATCTTTTTTGTTGTCGTTGGACACGTGCTTTTCGATCATGGTTGTTTATATGATTTCAAGTAAAAGTGAATTTAAATAAAATCAACTCTTCTGTAAGTTGATATAATTAGGAGAGTAGGAACAAGGAAACGGTGTAGTGGCTAAATGACCAAAAGGGTTTTGGTTTCGTTACGCATGATGATGGAGTGATAATTTTGTTCATCAATCTGGTATTAGATCTGAAGGCTTTCGTAGATTAGCTTATGGTTTAGTTTCTGAATTTGATGTGGAATATGGGAATTACGATCGTACTAAGGCTGTCAATGTTACCGATCCAGATGGTGCTCCTGTCAAAGGAGGATCCCATGATGGTGGAGGCGATCATTATGGTAGTAGTGGCTGATATAGATGTGGAGGTAGGAGATATTGTGGTGAGGAAGGTAGTTACAGCAGTGGCAGGTGGTATGGAGGTGATGGTGGATATGGCGGCGGTGGTGCGATGTATGGTGGAGGTGGCGGTGGTGGAGGAGGAAGTGGGTGTTACAAGTGTCGGGAAAATGGTCATTTTGCAAGGGAATGTAGCCAAGGTGATGGATATGGCCATCTTCCGAACCTTGGCCGTTGAGTTTGCTTTTAGTTACTGCAGTCATTTTTTAAAATAATAAGCTACCTAGTTTTAGGATGAATTTGAATTTTAAATATTTGTTAGGTTGTTTTAATTGTTGAGATTATTTAGTCTTTTTAAATTCTTGTTATGCAAATTTTCTGCAGATTATGTTATCAAATTGGCTATTTAAAGCCCTATTATGATTAATAAAATATTGAGAGACATTTTCAATCTTTTTGTGCTGCCCCACTTTTAAGAAAACACCAACAACATTCCATTGTGAAATGACCATCTTCCCCACAGTTGTAATACCCACTTCCTTCTTAACCACTGCCACCATACCCACCGCCACCTTCATCCCCATTTCCCACCACCACTGCCATATCCAAAATCACCTCCATACCGCCTGCCACTGTCGTAATGTCCCGACCCCGACCATCATGATTGACACCCACACTAACTCTCCGATGGGAGAACCACTAATCCAACCCAATCCAAGCAACTAATCCAAAACTAAGGTCATTAAGTAAACGAAAACAGGAAAGTACTAAGGAAAGAAATAGTGTTCCCATAAACTCTAACAAAAGTTTAACAATAATAACTAACAATGTGGAAGTAATGCCAAGAAACTGAAAGTCAATATACCAAAACATCTAACAATGAACCAAGTCAAAACAAGAAGGGATGAAACCCAGTCGAATAAGCTAATCAACTTACTAAAACAAATGTCTAAGTCCGGAAATAGTGGACATAGACGAAACAGAACCCATGGTAGCCTTGAAGAATTGGCTCACCCTTAAATTCGAACGATCACTGAATTCCTAAGCGAGGTCTATCAATAGCCGCTTGAAGATGCCCTGTACTCAACAAAATAATATCAAGTGCAGTATCAGTACACACCCACAGTGTACTGGTAGGATCACGCGGCTATCCCACTAGTGCAACATAAGCAAGTCAAGACAACAGTATAATCACATGCATGTATATCGAACATATACATTATTATCAATATTATGAACAACGAACAACTTCACATTTTATATCAAATCATTGGTCCTCTCACGGAACCCAAACTCAAACTGTTAGCATACCGTAACGTGGTATCCGATCCAATAATTATGTCGAACGTGGCAACCGATCCAAGTTAGTTATGCTAGAATGTGGCAAATGATCCAAGTTAGTTATGTCGGAACGTGGCAACCGATCGCATTCAACACACCACAATAACAATCACAAGTATATCCTAAAGATCATACATTTAGGTCATGATTTCATGGCAATGATAATTCATCTATCTCATTTGCAACAAGTGTGATCAGTAATGCACCATTCATATACATACATGTATCATAATGAAGCAAGAACAAACATACATCACACAATCATAGAATCACAATCATCACCTACCTCGAAACAAGCTTGAAACCCTATGAAACTTGGTCCTTCCCTTTCCGGATTCGTTCCGCTTGTTCTTGGTCTACAATCAATCATAATAACACGGGAATCAACAAATAATCGCTAATTACCCGAAATATAACAATTCTATGAACCCTAAATCAAACTCATGATCCCAATTATCCAAATTAGGGTTATTTCCACCATAGAAGCTATAACAAAACCCTCCCCCATCAATATTCACTCATTCTATTACGTTCTACGGATCGAAAAATGGATTCGGGGAGTGAAAAGCTTACCTTTAGCCTAAAAAATGGTAAAAAATGAGTAGGAATCGCCTGGGTTCGTTCCTTAGCTCTAAAAATCAAAAAGTGCCTAATAAGGTCGTTTAAGGGTTTATTAACTACTTTAAATTGCGTCAACCCCGCCATAACAAACCTCACCCCGCTGTAGCGACCCTGCTAGAGCAGCAAAGCGCAGTGCCAAAGCGGTATTTATGAACCAGTGAGCTATTTAAAATAATTCCAAAATTCTATTTCACAACATACCTCTAACCCACGACAATCAGAAAATACCCTTTATGCTAAGATCGATTCCGGGAGTTCTACTCACCCGAATTCAATTCTATAAAGTTGTACGTGTTCATTAACGAGTTATCTAACTACTTATGTCATCAAAACACCCGATTGTTACCAGATTTCTCTACACCTCAAAGACTGATTTCGTCCAAATCAGAAGTAGGTTGGGTAAATCCAAATACTACGAAAAAGTTTTTCGGCCCCAAATTTTTCCCCATTGGCTTTTCTATAACGACGGGAACGGGTCATTACAATAGATACCAATTTACCAATCACTCGTCCCCGAGTGACAAACTTAGGAAAAATAGGCTAAGGAAGGAATGAAATGGTACCTGAATCGACGAAAAATTGGGGATACTTGTCTCACATATCTCACTTGGTTTCCCAAGTAGCTTCCTCAACTAGACGATGCTTCCATTGAACTTTCAAGGACTTAATGTCCTTGGTCCTCAACTTATGCACATCACGAGGAAGAATTGCAATCGGTTCCTCCTCATATAAGAGGTCTTTGCCTAACATAACACAATTGAGTCTCACTTTATGATATAATCCCTGTCACCATGATATCTCTTCAACATGGACATATGAAATACCAGATGAACTCCTGATAAATTAGGAGGTAAAGCCAATCTATACGCTACCGGTCTTACACATTCAAGAATCTCAAATGGACCAATGTATATAGGACTTATCTTACCTTTCTTACCAAATCTCATCACCCCTTTTATGGGTGATACCTTAAGAAGAATATTTTCACCGGATTGAAACTCCATGTCTCTTACCTTACGATCCACATACTTTTTTTGTCTACTCTGGGCTGCTAGAAGCCTAGCTTGAATACTCCTCACCTTATATTGAGCATCCTTCACTTAATCAACTACCAAAGGTTTCACATCTCCAGCCTCAAACCATCCTATGGGTGATCTACATCCCCTCCCATAGAGGGCCTCAAATGGTGCCATGTCTATGCTGGAGTGAAACTTATTATTATAAGATAATTCACACAAAGGTAAGAATTTATCCCAATGCCCTCCAAAATCTATCACACATGCCCTAAACATGTCTTCTAATACTTGAATAGTCCTCTCAGATTGTCCATCTGTCTGTGGATGAAAGGTTGTACTAAAAGTGAGTTGTGTGCCCAATTCATCATGCAATTTCCTCCAAAACTTGGATGTGAATTGGGTACCACGGTCTGAGATGATAGAAAGGGGCACCCCATGCAACCTTACTATCTCTTTCACATACACCTTTGCCAATTGTTCCGCATTATAATCTATTCTTACCGGAATAAAATTGGCTGACTTAGTCAATCTATCAACCACTACCCAAATAAAATCAAACTTCCCCAATGTCTTGGGAAGTCCAACCACAAAATCCATGGCTATTCTTTCCCACTTCCATTCTGGAGTTGGCAATCTTTGAAGTAAACCCGTAGGCCTTTGATGTTCATACTTCACTTGTTAACATTTTGATACTTCACCACAAACTCCGATATGTCCTTCTTCATGCGCGGCCACCAATAAATTCATTTTAGAACTCTATACATCTTGGTCACACTCAAATGAATAGAATACCGCGAACCATGAGACTCTACCAATAATTCTCAATCAAGTCATCTACTCTAGGAACACATATTCTTCCTTTAAAATTGAGTACACCATCCACATCAAGAGTGGTGTCTTGTGCCTTACCAATCGCAGACTTCTTTCTAAGTTCCTCCAAATTCTCATCCTTAAATTTTTTGCCTTGATCTCCTCAATGAATGTGGCCTTTACTTCAATACCAGGTAACACCCCACCTCTTTCTGAGATGCCCAACTGTATGAACTTAGACTCAAAGGTCTGAATTTCTTTAGCTAAAGGTCGCTTGTATACACTCAAGCAAGCTAAACTACCCATAGTCACCGATTTTCGAATCAAAGCGTCTGCCACCACATTAGCCTTGCCCGAATGGTATTGAATGGTGACATCATAATCTTTAAGTAACTCTATCCACCTTCATTGTCTCAAATTCAGATCCCTTTGAGTAAACACATGTTGCACACTGCGATGATCAGTAAATACCTCACACTTAACACCATAAAGGTAATGCCGCCAGATCTTACGAGCAAATACTACCGCTGCCAACTCTAAATCATGTGTTGGATAATTCCTCTCATGCACCTTTAATTGACGCGATGCATAAGCTATAACGTTCTTATCTTGCATCAACACAGCATCCAAACCTGAATGTGAAGCATCACAATAAACAATAAAATTTGTACCTTCAATCGGTAATGCTAGGATGGGTGTCGTGGTAAAAAGAGTCTTGAGCTTTTGAAAGCTCTCCTCATATTTTTCAGTCCATTCAAATGGTATCTCCTTTTTAGTCAATTAGTCAAGTGAGTGGCAATAGAAGCAAAATTCTTAACAAATCGACGATAATAGCTAGCGAGCCCCACAAAACTCCTAACTTCCGTCGCAGAGCTAAGCCGAACTCAATTCTTAACCCCCTCAATCTTTTGAGGGTCTACCATTGCACCTTCTTTTGAAACTACATTCCCCAAAAACGCAACCGGTTTCAACCAAAATTCACACTTAGAAAATTTAGCATACAACCTTTGTTTCCCAAGAACACCCAGAACAATACGAAGATGGTCGGCATGCTCTCCCTCATGTTTTTAATAGACCAAAATATCATCAATAAATACTATAACAAACAAATCAAGAAATGGTTTGAACAACCCATTCATCAAACTCATGAAAGTTGCGAGCGCATTGGTCAAGCCAAACGACATAACCAAAAACTCATAGTGCCCAGAGCGAGTTCTAGATGTTGTCTTGGGCACATCCTCGGGTCTAATTTTCAATTGATGGTAACCAGATCTTAGATCAATTTGAGAGAAAATAGATGCACCTTGCAATTGATAAAAAAGATCATCTATTCGAGGCAAATGGTACTTGTTTTGAAGAGTGAATCTATTAAATTGCTGGTAATCTATACATATCCTCATACTACCATCCTTTTTCTTAACAAACAAAATTGGAGCACCCCATGGAGAAGCACTACGATGAATAAATCCTTTATCAAGAAGTTCTTAGATTTGAGTCTTAAGAACTCCCAATTCTGCTGGAGCCATGTGATATGGAGGGATAGAAATGGGACGCATACCAGGCTCTAAATCAATGTAAAAGTCTATATCTCTATATGAAGGCATACCAGACAAATAATTAGAAAACACTTCTATAAATTCCGACACTAGAGGAATAGACTCAATGGATGTAATCTCAACCTTAACATCCCTAATATGAGCCAAATAAGCTAAACAACCCTGCTCTACCAGTTTACTAGCCCGAATGGAGGATATAATCTTAGCTTGCTTAGGCTTGTACACCCCTTCCCACTCTAAGTTTTTCCCTTCCCGGAATTTCTAAAGTTACAGAATTAGTATTACAATTAAGCACAACATAATAGGGGGACAACCAAGTCATGCCTCAGATTATATAAATATCAGTCATATCCAAAATCATGAAATTCGCATGATGTTTGCGTAATCAAGGACACAATTTCTTATGCAAGTATCTACGATCGTGCAATAGTATAATAACCAAACCAAGGGTTGGGGTCGAGTCCCAAGGGAGTGGTTTTGAGAATTAATAGAAAAATAAAATTTAGTTCTAACTAGTCATAGCTAAGGACATTAACGACTAAAAATATTGTAAATTAAGGGAGGACACAAGAGTGTCAATTAACAATGGGGGTTTTGTCGCGAGTAAGTAAAGACATCAAAATAAACAAGGATTTCTAAGCAATGAGAGGGGATCCTTGGGATGTGACGGGAATACAGGTTAAGCTAGATTATTTTGTACATGCTTTCGATAGAAGATTCATAGAATAATTGTGACTAGGCTAAGCCTTAAGGGGGATAAGCTCTCTCTCGAGCAACTTACCCCGTTTCAAATGTGTTCCTCTCAGACAACCATTTGCCGCATGAAGATCAGCCTACGCCTTAACCCACTCACTCTCTCGAGCTGAGTGTGTGGGCATGGGACTAGGGTTCACTCTCTCGACCTAAACCTCATGTCGACCCACTCACACTGGCTATCAATCTAGTGGTCTTAGTTTTACGACCTCTCTCTCGAACAAGCCGAAAACACATAAATAAACTTGTATTTGCAACTACAAATTCATCCACAACCACTAAATGAAATCACATTTAAACTACGAATAGACTATCAGCAAGAAAGATCCAACAATTATCTTAACCCATATTCGCCAAATCCTAACCCCAAGAATTGGGGTTTTTAGCCACACATGTATAAGAAATAGAAATTTATACCCAATTGAGCTTGCATTCAAATGGATATAAAGATTTAAGTCTTGATACAGGCCAAAATTGAAGAATCCAAGAGACCCAACTCCAAATCTTGAAGATGAAACCCTTTGCAACTTCAAGTTTTCAAAACCCTCTCAAACTTAGAGAAAAAATATCAAAAAGTACTATTCTATATGAAAACTATAATAATTGTTCGACTCCTAAAACTACAACTCTAACTAGTATTTATAGCTTTCACAGATTTGTGCTACAGCGGATCATTTGTCGTCATTAGTCGGAATTGTCGATCAACTGGCGATTCACCTTTTGGTGTAGTTCATCACCGTATTGCACCATCCTTCAGCATCGTCGTGCTCTAGTTCATTGGGTGACATGGTACTGCTTCGCGGAACTTCTCTGCGAGGCACCGGCTGCTCCCTTTTTCCGCCTACTTTATACTTTCCTTCAGGGCTTAGCACACTGGAGCGAAAGGCGAAGTAAGACCCTTCGGCCACTCGCCAAGTGGACTAGGCGATCCTCAGGCCTTCATTTCTTCATTCTTTTTAGCCTTTCCATTCTTTTTTGTGACGTAGTGTCCATGCTTTTCTTCTAACTTCATTTTATCATATTTTGAGATCAAATAAGCATTTGAGGACACCATTTCTATTAAAATATTGCCCTAAATGAGTCCAATATATGGACTCATCAACACCTCCAACTTAAACTTTTGCTTGTCCTCAAGTAAACTCAAGTTCAGCCGTTCAAAGTGTCTCGAACAGTGCTACACAAGACTTAATCATGAATGCACATAACAAGACTCAATTTACTTATGCAAAGATCATATGTGCACTCAAAGATTGAAGTTGTGACCCACAAAAATCAAAGAACCTTATGCTCTCTATACTTGCTTCAACTGCAAGTTGAAGCTCAACTAGATTGTTCAAATGCCCTCACACAAGGAATGATTCCATATTCACACAAAGATTCGCCGTCTAAAGCTTCGAAATCAGATGCAACGCTCACACTCACAAAGATGAACACAATGCATGCTTTCAGCCATAGGTTTGCCCGTATTTTCCAATCAACATTTGTTTAGCTCACTCAAGATCAAAAATGGTTTTTCAAGGCTTGTAATGGGGCTGAGTGTAAAGGTTTAGTCATTTAGGCTTAGTGACTTTCATCCTCGTGAAATGTGGTGCTCACAACACTTCCTTTCCTTTTCCTTCATCATTTTTTTTAGTGCTCATAAGTCATCCTATTATTCATTTTCCCATAGTGTGCTAGAAACTCCCATTCTTTTGCACTTTATTCTGCAACTTTGTTTTTCATTCTTTTATATTGTCTTTCTCTTTTTCTCTTTCTCTTTTTTTTATATGGAAGGATTCCATTTTTCTCAACACCATGGGTCGAAGGAGACTTTCCTTGCACTTCTTGACTTGCCCTTAATTGAATGCACTTCGTTCAATTGTAATCACTATTCAAGTCATCGGTATTAATCAGAACCGAGACTTAAATTTTGCAAAGGAACAACCACATTCAACACATGAGAGGTGGCAAAAATTTTGGGATGGGTCAAAATATTTTTGCAATATAAAATAAAAGGGAGCCATAAGCTCAAACATCCACAAAAACGCAGTATAAATGCAATTTTAAACAGAACAGCCCAAATATAAACAAAACATGACTATCAACACAGAAGGTGTGGGCCTCAACCCACCACAAATAAAAACATTTGTCCTCAAATGCAAATAAAAGTATCAAAAATGACAATTAAAGAAAGACAGAGAGGGAGGTGAAGAAGGGATCCTATCTAGGAAGTCGCTCCATCTATCTGGGAATCAGTACCAGGAGTGTTGTCATTCTACTTCTGGTTCTCTTTTTTTTTTCGCTCTGCTTCTGCTTCTGCAGCGATAGTAGCCTCGATCATATTGTCCAACTCGTGAGCTGCCACAAAGGCATGTATTGCATTGCTGAACCCTCGAGCCCACGAAGGGATATTAGGGTCGATGGGCATCCTCCTCCTCAAACTGGCTGTCGTGTTCTTGCTCATTGCAGTTCTGCTGAACTTTTGTTCTCTTATGTGTCTGGGTGGCATGTTTATTCCTGCAACTTTTGGTATGACCATGTCTGCAAAGTCTTGAGATAATGTTAGAACATATTTGACAACCAAAACACAGACATTCAGCTGCAGAAAGACTAGACAGTCCATTCGGCGAGCCACAGACAATCCGCTGAAGGTCACAGTGCAGAAAGAGTTAGGGGTGCAGACAAAGGGCGAATAAGAAGATTTTTGGCGAGTCGTCGAGTGATCCTGACGACCTCATACTTCTTGTCGAAAGTTAAAGACGCCACAATAAATAAAGCATGATAATAAGAGTGAGATAGGGTAATTAGGTGAACCACGAAATAGTTCGGCGAGCTCATCACGGTTCCCCGAATGACCCAACGTGCCTATTTTTTACACAACTTCTCAAAACCAGCCCGCAACCCCCGAAAATGCAATTTAAGCACAAAAAGCACAAATTCAACCAAGACCCATAACATACGAATACCACTCATCACATATTAACTCCACTCGATGCATTGGAGAATGATATTTCATAATTTAGGCAGTAAAGGCATGGTTATCGAAGAAAAATCAACACCTAAACAATTAAACTCAATCAGGGAGGTTCAGCAGATTTCAAAAACATCACACATTTGCAAATGAGTACAATTTTGACAAGATAGTTATGGGGTTCGGGACACTAGCCTTTTGTGCTATTAGGATGCTAGGAAGCAATGAGCTCTGACTCCAAGAACAAATCAATCAACCAAAATACTCCAAAAATGCAAGTAATATAAAACTAGAGTTCAGGTGTGAGTTTGGGAAGGTGAAAAAGTGAGGGAAGGAAATGAGGTTGAAATTTTTTTAACATTTGGCTGAGAGACCGTCCAGTTTTCATCCATTCGGTGATATTAGTTCCAATCGCCAACCCTCTCGGTGAGTCGTAGAGTGAGCACTTGATTCGCCGAGTTTTATAGGACCTTCAGTCAGCCTGAGTCTTCCTCGCAATCGCCGATATGGTTGGCGACTCGCCAATAGCTTCTTCATCCCACCGAGTTTTACAGACCACAACATGAATTGGTTTTGGGCCTACCGGCGGTCTAGGTCAGAGTCGCCGAACCAATCGACGACTCGCAGACTGGGCCTATTGCTTGCCAACCTGCACTTTTCGTTCATTCTCCACACTTCCATTTGCACAATCAATACACCATTATTTTATCAAAGAATAAGAAAGCAATAACTGGTTTTGGGTTGCCTCCCAAATAGCGCCTTAGTTAACATCGTGGCACGACGCAGCAGCGTCTTCAGGCGTCTTCCAAATACACCACTTCAACCAAAGAAATCTCTTGACAATTCCCAAAATATGATTTCAGACGTTGACCATTCACTTTAAATGGAGGTCCTTTCTGATCTTCAAATTCTATGGCACCATTGGTGAACACTAGCATTACTCTAAAAGGTCCAGACCATTTGGATTTGAGCTTTTCAGAAAAGAGTCTAACTCGAGAGTTGTATAACAAAACCCAATCTCCTACCTTGAAGTCCCACTTGAGTAATTAAGCATCATGCCATTTCTTCATCTTCTCTTTGTAGATGACTGAACTTTCATACAATCTGAGTCTAAATTCATCCAGTTCATTCAACTGCTCTACCCTCTCCCTTGAAGTTTTTGACCAGTCTAAATTCAGAGCTTTCAATGTCAACAATGCTTTGTGTTCTAGCTTGACGGGCAAATGACAAGCCTTACCATAAACCAACTAATATGGAGACATACCTATAGGTGTTTTGTAAGCGGTCTGATACGCCCATAGTGCATCATCGAGTTTCCTAGACCAGTCAGTTATGTTGAAATTTACTGTCTTTATCAGGATGCTTTTGATTTCCCGATTTGACACTTCCACTTGGCCACTTGTTTGGGGATGATATGGAGTTTCTACCTTGTGTTTCACCCCATATTTGCTCAGTGCCATTGAAAACCACATGTTGCAATAGTGGGGGCCCCCATCACTAATGATTTCCCTACGGGTGCCAAATCTTGCAAAGATGTAGCATTTCAGAAATTCGACAACACTTTTTTCTTTGTTGTTTTGAAGTACAATGGCATCCACCCATTTGGAGACATAATCTATAGCCACCAAGATGTATTTATTTCCAAATGAGCTCACGAATGGGACCATGAAATCGATTCCCCATACATCGAATAACTCGACTTCCAAAATAGGAGTGAGAAGTAATTTGTGCCTTCTACACACGCTGCCTTGCTGCTGAAATTGAGAGCATTTCTTCACAAATTCATGTGCATCCTTGTATAGGGACAACAAGTAGTAACCCCTTTGGAGAACTTTAGCAGCAGTGTGAATACCACTATGGTGACCTCCCACTGGAGATGCATGGCAAGCATGAAGAATTTCTACCGCTTCTTCTGGAACACACCTCCTAATAACATGGTCAGCACATTCTCGAAACAAGTATGGTTCATCCCAAAATTACTTTAAACATCACATGAATCTCTTTTGTTGGTAAAAGGTCAGCTCATCCGGTATCAATCAACTCACAATGTAATTTGCAAAATCTGCATACCATGGTGTAGGTTTAAGAAATATAGCAAACATATATTCGTCGGGGAATGAGTCGTCTATGTCGACCTCACGCGTGGCATCTTCCCTTCTTTCCACCCTCGATAAGTGGTCGGCCACTTGATTTTTGCAGCTTTTTTGATCTTTTACCTTAAATTTGAACTCTTGTAATAGTAGCAGCCACATTATCAATCTCGGTTTTGCATCTTTCTTCGCCATCAAGTAGCGGAGTCCAGCATGATCAGTGTGCACTATTACTTTGGTGCCTAGCAACTATGCCAAGAACTTTTCAAATGCATAGACCACAGCGAGCAACTCTTGTTCAGTGACGGTATAATTTCACTGGGAACTATTCAGAGTTTTGCTTGCGTAATAAATTGGGTGAAACAGTTTGTTGCCTTTTTGCCCCAACAGTACTCCCAATGCCACACCAATAGCATTACACATTACTTCGAAAGATTTGGACCAATCATGACTGATGATAATTGGGGTGGATACTAATTTTTCTTTCAAACACTTAAATGCGGTCATACAAGCATCGTCAAAATAGAACTTCATTTCCTTCTCCAGGAGTTTGCATAGTGGACATGCAATCTTAGAGAAGTCTTTAATGACCTTCGGTAGAAACCTGCATGCCCCAAGAAGCTGCAAATACCTTTTACTAAAATCAGAGGGGGTAGTTTCTCAATTACCTCAATTTTTGCCTTATCAACTTCTAGTCGTTGTTGCTACACCTTGTGTCCTAGAACAATGCCTTCATTCACCATGAAATGACAGTTTCTCCCAATTTAAGACCAGGTTCATTTCCATGCATCTTTAAAGCAATTTCCCTAGGTGTGTTAAGCACTCTTCAAACTTATCCTCTATGCCCGAAAAGTCATCCATAAATACTTCCATAGAGTCTTCGACCATATCCGCAAAGATAGACAACATGCAACATTGAAATGTGGCTGGGGCATTACATAGTCCGAATGGCCTTCTTTTGAATGCAAATGTTCCATAAGGGCAAGTGAAAGTGGTTTTTTCTTGGTTTTCCGATACAATAGAGATTTGGTTATAACCGGAGTACCCATCCAAAAAACAATACCACCCTCTTTCTGGTAACTGGTCAAGCATTTGGTCCATAAAATACATTGGAAAATGGTCTTTCTCGATCCATGAGTTAAGCTTTCGATAGTCCATGCATACTCTCCACCTAGTCACTGGTTTTGTCGGCACAAGATCTCCTTTTGCAGAATAGACTCATTTTGGGATGGCATGATCGTATGGCTGATGAAACCGAACCAATACCGAGCTGCCATGTTGAGGTCCTTCTTTTCAATAACAGCACCCATCTCAAGGCACTTGGGAGTGTCGTCTGAAATTAGCGGAGCTAACCACTTCTTCATGTTGTCTAGCTTTTCAGTCCTAATCATGTACTAATAGACATCCTCAATGTCCTCAGGATGATCTAGGCTAGCATCAATAATGGCATGGTCACACTTGACCTGCCTTCCCCGAACGACTACATAGTCAACTGGTTTGAATGTTGCTGCTTGCTTCTTTCTTTGTGGTATCAAGGTTCCATAAGAAGCATAGAATTCCCAGACCCAATTTGGAATATATGGACCACAAGGCTTGGTGAAGATCTGGAAATCATGATACTTGAGGTAGCTAATAATCGTTGGATACTTATCAATCATTTCACCCGTGGACAGATATTTTTCCTCAATAATTGTCCTCAGCCCTTCAGTATTCAATATGTTCATGGACTTGGGGAGAGGACCCTGAACTGGTGGTGCTAGGACCACTGCTTGTTCTGGAGCTGGAGGAGAAGGAGTAGTCTGAGGAGTCTGGATCCTAGACGGATCCTTCAAATTTTTAGATTGTAGCTCTGCCCTTTGCGCTGCTACAAGCTCATCATCATCAGACGCCATAATTTGAGGCTCTTAATGCTCACCTTCACTCTCAGAAGTGGTGAGGTAAGTGTCATAGATGCCATCACTGTCGGAGCTTGCCTCTGGTGATGCAGGTGTCTTGCCTTTACCCTTGCCTTTTCTCCCAGTTGTGCAAAGTTTTGAGGCCTTTCCCTTGGATGCAGTTGCATCCTCATTCAGTGTAATCCCTTTTGCTTTCCCTTGGGGTGGCATGTTACATCCTGCAACTTTAGGTTTAGCTATGTCTGCAAAACATTGGGAAAAGTTGGATAAACTTTAATCAAAATCCCAGGTAAAACAGTTTGCAAATAAACTCGTTGAACTAGTCGGCGGGTCGCCGAAATGCTTTGGCAAGCTAGGTCGGACTCGCCGAAAGGGTTGGCTAAGAATTCTAGGCAGGTCGGTGAAGGGAAAGGTCTTTCGGCGAATCGCCAACAGCTTTCAGTGAGCAGGAAATTTCTCGTCGAAAGGTACAGTGCAAAAAAGGTTCGGGGGTGCAGACAAAGGAAGATCAAGAAGACCCTCGGCGAGCCGCCGAGTGCCTTCGGCGACCTCAGGTTTCTTGCCAAAAGTTACAGAACAAAACAACACATAAATCATGAAATTAAAGGCGAGATGGGGACATTAGGCGAACCGCCAAGTGGTTCGGCGAGCTAGACCCAACTCGCCAAACGACCCAATCGTGCCTATTTTCAACCCATCTTCTCAAATTCTACCCCGCAACCACCGAAAACAAAATTAAACCAAGCACTAGTTAAATTTAACAAGACCCGTAACACCCATTACCCTGGGACACTCAGAATTCTCCATGTACTGCCAAATTTGGCCATTTGACAACTTTTGCCCTTAAGAATGGCATCACCCATTCTTTCATCAGGTAATTCACGTCATTTGTCGCAAACACAGGCTACTCAAACTTTACCCAACTAATATCAATGACATTCAAGCACAACCCCCGCAAATTTTAATTCATGTCAAAGCGCAAGAATATGGGATTTCAACAATCACAACAATATGGGCAAGAGTTTCAAATTTAAAAATAGGAAAATTCAAAACAACTAAGATCAGAGAGGCCCAACACACATCACTAAGATTAGATCATTTGTAAATGAGTAAAAAATGCGATAATAATAAACACGAGGTTCGGAAAATCGACCTCTTATGCTGAACAATATAAAATCTAAGTGTTAGGCAACAAATTATTCCAACTCCGAGCACAAGTCAATGAATATAACACTTCGAAAATGCAAAATTAATGAAAAAACTAAATAGGTGCGAGATTTGGAAGATTAAAATGAGGGAAAGTGAGAGTTTGAAGTTTTAACCTTTGGCCTCTTTTTTTAAAAAAAAAACCATCCAATTCTCGCCCACTCGGCGACATTAGTCGTGCTCGCCGATTCACTCGGTGACACACCGAATGGTACCTTACCTCGCCGAGCTTTACAAGAGCTCTAGTTAATATGGAGGTCCAAACGGCGAATTATTTTGTGATCGCCAACCTAATCGGAGATTCGCACATATATTCCTGGGCTCGCCGAGTTTTATAGACTCCAATTTGATGTTGTCTTGAGTCCAAAAACAGTCAATTTCGGGATCGCCGACCCCTTCGGCGTTTCGCCGACTAGAACTTTTGCTCGCCATCCTGCTCTTCTCAAACGCTTTTCACACTTCAACCTGTAAAATTAACACACCATTATTCTAAACTTAAAAGAAAGCAATTAAAACCTTTGGTTGCCTCCCAAGAAGCGCCTTATTTAACGTCGTGGCACGAGTTCCCCACTTAATTTTGATTTGTGGGATAGAGACAAGACCATACATGACCCATTTAGGTCTCCATTTGCTGAACAAATATGAATTGGGAAGCAGTTATTTCATTCAGCAGTAAGACATTCTCCTTTATCTCATTCAACATCTTGTCATGACTTTCGACTTTGTGGAGAATGAGTGAGAGTATCTCTTCTATTTGTCCACCCTCGTTCGCATTGGGATTTATACGCTCATGAGGGGGAATGTACCGGTCTTTCCTTTTATCCGGTGTTCCCAATTCCATGATCTTCTTGGTCACCAGATCTAGCTGAGTTAACAGTGTGGAAAAAATATGGTCTTTCTCAATCTCCTTGTTGGTCACAGCCATGTGATCAAGGAGTTGGGTTGTTATTGCGTAGGGCAGTCTTGAGAGGCCTCCTAGAAATATTTGGTCAGCCATTATTTTGTTTTCCGAGCCAAGACTTTTGTAGAAGTAGTCCAATAGCACGCTTTCTAAGATTCCATGAGTTGGGCATTGCAAGAATAGTGTCTTCAATCTCAGCCACAACTCATGGATGGACTCTCCCTCCAATTGTCTAAAACTTAAAATGGTATCCCGAAGAGACATCATCCTCAAAAAAGAGAGGTCCATTTTGTTACCATTGCCACAGACATGTTCCAATTTCCTACTTAAAACACCTACACAAAAACTAAAACTAAAAGTTAAGTAAGTAGAACTACAATTAACAAGACCAAAATTCAACTTAACTAAAAATTCTCAAATAACACAACTCCCCGGCAGCAGCGCCATTTTGAGTTCACGTTTCAAGACACTACTTCCATTTCAAGTGCCAACGATCGCGAGTACTAATATAAACCAACCAAGGGTTGGGATCGTTCCCACAGGGAGTGGTTTCGAGAATTGATAGCCAAGTACAAATTAGTTCTAGTCAATTATAGCTAAAGACATATACGAGGAGAAACATATCAAATTAAAATGGTGACACAAGTGTCAATTATCAACGTGGGTTTGTAGTCAAGTTAACAACTAAAAACAGCAAAATTATAGAAATATGAATAAGGAGACGGGATTCTTGGGATGTGATAGGAGTATGGGCTAAAATTAAACAACCGGGTAAATGCTTCTGATAGTAAATCGCTGTAAATTTGTAACTAAGCTAGACTTTAGTGGGGGTAAATTTTCTCTCGAACAATTTACCCCTAATCAAATATGTTTCTCTCAAACACCGATAAGCAGCCTTTTAGCACACAGCCTTCGCCTTAGTCCATTCACCCTCTCGAGCTGAATGTGTGGGAAAGGGTTAGGATTCACTCTCTCGAGCTGAACCCACGATAACCTAATAACCACCAATTATCGATTCAGTAGTTTTGGTTTTAAAACCTCTCTCTCGAGCAAGCCTAAAACAAGGAAATAAAATTGTATTTGCAACTACAATCCCATTAAATTCAAACGCAACTACTGAATGAAATCACATCTAAACAGCAAATTAACCATCAATTAGCAATACCTAGCAGTAAATTTAACCCATATTCACACCCTAAAAATTGGGATTTTAGCTAGACATAGTAAAGATATAGAAATCGATACCAAAAAATGTTTCCATCAAGCGGGTACGATAGAAAATGTATTTACACATGTCAAAGATGAAGATTCTTCGATACCCACTTCCAATTTCTTGGAATTGGAGAACTTCAAATCCTCAAAGCTCAAGAACAATGTCTCCCAAAAACTCTAAGTTCTAAAAACTGAAAAATAAAATGATTCTCTCAAAATCTGATAAAAATTTGATGCTAAGCTACAAATTTAAAAGAGTATTTATAGTTTTTCAAAAATTTGTGTTGCGAAAGATCACTCGGCGAAGTTAGTCGGGATCGCCGATACACTCGGAGATCCGCCCTTTGGTCTGGTTCATCCCCTTTCTGCATTGGCCTTCAGCAAATTCAAGTTCTGTAATGTTGGGCGATGGAGTACTGCATCACGAAATCGTTCGGTGACTCGTCGACTACTCATTCATCTCGTCGACTCGATTTTCTCCTGCAGAGCTTGGCACAGTGGAACATTAGGCGAGACCATACCCAGAGTCGCCAGAAATCCTATGCAGATGTGAGGAGAAGGGAACTAGAGTTCCAAGTTGATGATTGGGTTTTCCTGAAAGTGTCACCGATGAAAGGAGTGATGAGATTTGGAAAGAAATGGAAGCTCAGTCCCAAATATGTAGGCCCTTACCGATTATTAAAAAGGATTTGTAAAGTGGCTTATGAGTTAGAGTTGCCAGCAGATTTAGTAGCAGTGCATCCAGTCTTTCACATTTCACTATTGAAGAAGTGTGTGGGTGATCCAGCACCCGTAGCGCCATTAGAGAGTGTGGTTGTGAAAGATATTCTTTCTTATGAGGATGTACCAGTTGAGACTCTTGATCGTTAGGTTAGAAGGTTGAGAAACAAGGAAGTCGCTTCAGTCAAGGTTTGGTGGAGGAATCAGTCCGTAGATGGAGTTACTTGGGAGGCAGAAGCAGCCATGAAGTCTAAGTATCCTCACCTCTTTCCTTCCGATTCCACTCCAGCTTGAGGTAATAGTTCCTCTTCAGTTTTTCAGTCATTTATGCATAAATTGAGTCTTAATATCACATTCCTTCAGTTTGTACTTGCATTTTCAGCGTATCTACATGTTTTGGAACTCAGTTCAGTCAGAAATTTAGTCTTCTGTGTTTAGTCGTAGGGTTTGTAGCTCTTTCCCTCAATTTCAGCTAGTTTAGCCTTGTTTCAAAAATGAATATTCCCAAAGGGAGATATTGTAACACCTCCAAAACCAGACCCAGAAAAAAATTTAGAAATTACCTGCAATAGTTAACCACGACAGGGTTCACAGACTGTAATAGGGTCCACGGTCCGCTGACCTGCCCGTGTTCAAGACTTGGACTTCACCAGGCCAAGACATCAGACCATGGGCACCTTCACGGTCTGTGGTCTTAACGACGGGCCATTGTGGCATATTTGACATCTAGGTAGTAGCCCCTAGTCTATCCCTCAGACAACCCCTCGCCCAAGTAAGGACCACGGGGACCTTCACAATCCGTGGTCCTCACAATAGGTCGTGGGGGCGTCTGTGAAGGCTGAACCAATAGCCGTCTTGTCAGTCCCCTCCAGACCACAGTCCAAGTGAAGACACTACAAGAAAAGTGTGAATTACATAGGAATTAGTATGAAAATTTGCATGAAAATAAGTTTACTACGGATTTTCATACTAATCCCCAGGAAAATCTCCACGTAATTCACACTTTTCTTGTAGTGAGACCACGAACACCTTTACGGTTTGTGGTCCTTCACACATGCTGTGGTAGCGCCCGTGAACTTAGACCCTCAAGCCTTTAGTCCAAATGAAGACCACGACCGACTTCACGGTGGTCCCTTTCACGGTCCGTGAAGGTGGTCGTAGTCAGCCCGTCAGCAGTTTAAGTCAGGGGTCTTTCAGTCTTTTCCTATTTCATTGGACACCTAAACTACGTCGTTTTAACCTTAAAATTTTGTGGTTTTAGTCAGTTTAAGCCTAGAAACATAACTAGAACTTACCTAAGTCAAATCATTGATCAAAACTTAGAAAAATATAAGCGAAGAGGGAGAAATAGGCGAGTAACCCTAGTTCAAGAACGCAGTAAGGTTCTATCAGTTCTAGCCATGAAATCGAAAGATTTCTCTGTGGAATTCATTACCAGGTATGTGGGATTTCACTAGAGGGTTCCTTTCACCCATTAGGTCCCTAGTTTTCAGTCAGAATCTTGACTCCCTTAATATCATTTAGACCTAGGTTTTCTTGAATGTTAGTATTGTTGGGTTTTTAGCTGGTAGAATGATCCAAATCAGATTAGTATGTTATTACTCAATTTATTGCATGAATTTCAGAACCCTGGCTATGTTGTTCTTTAGTTCTTGAATTACACATGCTAGGCTAGATATTTCAATTATTTCATATATATATGCCTCAGTTTTGAATGTGTCATTATTAGTTATTAATGTACATTCCCAGTTTGCATGTCATTTTGAGCTATCCAGTACATTACAGAAATCCAGTCATAATATGTTAATCACTTAATCTATTGGGAGTAGAATAATGCCGAGTTGGACTAGGGTTAAATGTACCCAAATAGTCCTAGAACTACTAGCCACGTAGGTTGTAAGTCCCCTCTATAAGCATCATTTTAGTGATCACGCCAGCATGCCTCTATACCTCTGGCAGGGTATATTGGGTCCTCTCGATGGGGTGTATACATCGGACTCCACATCTAGCTCATATGGTTTTATTATCGATTATTATTAGCTCCCACAGTTCAGTCAGACTCTATTGTATTGGCCATTTCAGTATAGTCAGTATTCAGTCTCAGCATGTTATAAATTTGTCATTTCATTTACCTAGCTCAGTCTTCAGTATCTATGTCATGGTCAGATTATTCTCTTGCTTTATTGCTTGTTCAGTTATATGTTTATTTCAGCTTTATTCCATCATGCATGCTTAATACCTTTCAAGTACTAATGCATATATTGCGCTACATCTTCTCGTGATGTAGGTACATATCCTCAGCAGTCAAATCACGCATAGATCGATTCCCGATCTCCAGTTCAGCACATCAGTGGTGAGTCATCATTCTTCGAGGACAACAGTCATGTTATCATTTCAATATTTCAGTCTTTTAGTTTCAGTTTTGCTAGATCTAGTTGGGGCATGTCCTAACATTTCTAGTCAGTTTAGAGGCTTATTTCTAGACATAGTTAGTTTCAGCTTAGTATTTGAGTTTGATATTCCTTTTGTATTAAACTCTCAGATTTAATATATATATATTTTTAGAATAGGTATTCCCCATCACTTTCATTTTCATGATATTTAAGTTTCTACAACAGTTTTGTTATCATAGTATGCTTATGTTTTGCTAGCAGGGTTATCTTGGGGTCACTCGTGATACTAAGTCCCGTGTCCGCGTCTAGGGGGTAGCCTCGGGGTGTGACAAACAAGATCTAGTTTTCCATAAGCTCCTCTTTTCATTTTGGGGAGATACCTCCTTCTTAGATTCTATCTTGTTCCCTTGTTCTACATCGATAAGCATATCTTGATCATTTTACTCAAGAGCTATTGAGTCTGTAAGGGAGACTTTATTGGACCTCCAAGCTGAAGCTTCGTCAAATACCATATTTCTTCACACATATGCCTAGAGCTGTCAAAATGGGCTTGGCCCGCGAGGCCGGCCCAACCCAACTCTTGAATTAAGTGGGGTTGGGCTTAATTTTTTTGGCCCATTTAGGAACGAGGCTTTTTAGCCCAGCCTCGTTTGGCCCGCAGCCTCATAGGCCCAACCCGCAAGCCTCAGAGGCCAGCCCGTGGGCTATTAATTTTTTAAAATATTTTTTTATATATATTTTTAGTAGTGTTTTATTTGTAAAGATGTTATCAATAAATATTTTGAAAAATAAAAAATCAAGTCTTTTGCAAAGCTTTTACATTTTAGGCCATGAGCCCACAAAATTTTTTAATTGCCCAAGCCCATTACTTTATTAGGGTTTTGACTTTTGATTCATTTTATTATAAGTATATAATATAATCATATATATTCTCTTTGTCTTTTAGCTTAGCAGCTTTCTCTTTCATTTTAGGAATGACATTAGGGTTTTGAAGTTTTAGAGTTTCCAAGCTCATTCAAAGTTCAATTTTCAGATTGGTATTGAATATTGATACAAGCATACAACCATACAAGTAAGAATCTATCATTTTTTCGATTTGTTTCTTCTCCAAAACGAGTTGAACTTCGTCTTAACTCTTAATCATGTTCATCTTTTGTGATAGTTTCATATATAACATCTTTTTCTTAATTATTTTCGTATTGTATGATATCATGTGTATTAGTTGTGTTTTCCTAATGAGTAATCAGAAAAGTTAGTTTCTCTACATGTTCATTTTGAAGTTTGAAACTAACTTTTGACATATTTAACGTATACAGGGAAATCAATGGAGGATGATGATGAATGTAGTGCACATGAAACTAGTGTAGGGGTGAATGAATCTAAAGAATCTCCACAGAAGAAATTGAGGCAGTTAAAATCATCTGTTTGGAGGTATTTCAAGAAGATTGGTAGAGATAAAAATGGAATGGAAAAAGCAATATGCAGAGGTTGTAAGGAACCATATAGGGTTGGTTCTACTCCTGGACCTAATGGTAAGAACTATGGAACATCACATTTGAAACGTCATTTAATTAAATGTAAAAAGGTTAAGTTCTATGATTTGGGTCAAATGTATATGGATCAGCAAGGTAACATACAGTCGAGAAAGATCGATCAATTAATTTCTCGTGAAAAGCTTGCTGAAGCTATTATTGAGCATGATCTGCCGTATTCTTTTGTTGAATATAAAAAAATTAGAGCTTGGGCAGATTATGTAAATCCAGAATTGGTAATGCCATCAAGGAACACTTCTGTTGTGGATGTCCAAAAAATGTATTTCAGAGAGAAAGAAAAATTAAAACAAGTGTTGGCGAAGATTCCTAATCGAGTTTGCTTAACTTCTGATTGCTGGACAGCAGGTACTTCTGAAGGATATCTTTGTTTAACTGCTCAATATATTGATGATAATTGGAAGGTAGTAAGTAAAATTTTGAACTTTTGTCGTATGATTCCTCCTCATACTGGAGTTGAATTGGCTGCAACTATATATGATTGTTTGAAAGAGTGGGAAATTGATAGGAAGGTGTTCTCTATCACTTTAGATAATGCCACTAACAATGATAGCATGCAAACTATTTTAAAAGGTCATCTTGGTTTGCAAAAGAGTTTGTTATGTGATGGTGAGTTCTTTCATGTACGTTGTTCTGCTCATATTCTAAATTTGATTGTCCAAGAAGGTTTAAAAGCAACTAATGATGCCTTGTTTAGAATTAGAGAAAGTGTGAAGTATGTTAAAGGATCAGATGGTAGAATGAGAAAGTTTGAGCAATGTGTTAAGCAAGTTGGAATTAGTACAAATTTGGGTTTACGTTTGGATGTGACAACTAGATGGAACTCAACGTACTTGATGCTTGAGAGTGCACTA
>JAJOOD010008865.1:0-39819 GCA_029582525.1 Solanum tacnaense
TCCCTGGTTGCGAACTCCACCTCCGCCACCTAATTGTACTCCTCCACCACCTTTAATAAACTCCCCCCCTCCTCCATCGCCATCTCCACCTCCACCACCTTCTCCATCTCCACCACCTCCAGTTAAGTCTCCACCTCCTCCATCACCATCTCCACCTCTACCACCTTCTCCATCTCCCCCACCTCTAGTTAAGTTCCCGCCTCCCCCATCGCCATCTCCACCTCCACCACCTTCTCCATCTCCACCACCTCCAGTTAAGTCTCCACCTCCTCCATCACCATCTCCACCTCTACCACCTTCTTCATCTCCCCCACCTCCAGTTAAGGCCCCGCCTCCCCCATCACCATCTCCACCACCTTCTCCATCTCCACCACCTCCAGTTAAGTCCCCACCTCCCCCATCGCCATCTCCACATCCACCACCTTCTCCATCTCCACCACCTTCAATTAAGTCCTCGCCTCCTCCATCGCCATCTCCACCACCTCCCATTAAGTCCCCGCCTCCTCCATCGCCATCTCCACCTCCACCACCTTCTCCATCTCCACCACCTCCAGTTAAGTCTCCGCCTCCTCCATCATCTCCTCCTCCACCACCTTCTCCATCTCCACCACCTCCAGTTAAGTCTCCGCCTCCTCCATCGCCATCTCCACCTCCACCACGTTCTCCATCTCCACCACCTCCGGTTAAATTCCCACCTCCTCCATTTCAAATAATTATTCCACCATTGCCACAACTACCTCCACTCCGATTTCCGAAATCCCCATTTCCCATTGGTCGGCAACCCTAGTACTACAACCCATCTCCACTACCATTGAAATCTCATGGTTATCATTAAACAGCTATACCTCCTTCTAAAACACGTTTGACTTAACAATAATTGCATGATATTGCATCTTGTCTCATTTGAACTGTGTAATCAATTGGTGTTTCTCTTTTGAGAGATTTGCTTATTTAGATTGTAATGCTTTTTCCTACGGATTTAGTGTAATATTCTAAATAAAAAGGATTCGAATGAAATTCGACTTCAGTTCTGTTTATTTTGCAATCATAGTATTCTCTACTTTCTATTTTATTGAACACTATATGACTAGACTAGTATGTTAATCTGAGTTGTTCATTTATCAGTAATAGGGTAACATACTTTCAACCTATAGTTGAAAAGTTATTTTGAAAAAACTATATGTTATATTATTCTTTTAATTCAAATATCTTCTAAATATTTCAGCCAAAGATTACCCTCTATCTATTATTATTATTGTTATTATTATAAATTAGTAATGTTTCCAGAAAATGGAAAAGTACACGTACATTTCAAACTATAAACCTTTAGAATGTTATATCATAAAATTTTATTGGTAAAAGGGATTCAACAGTTTTTACATAGGAAAACTTATAAGTTTCTTTTTTAATTAAAGTTAATCCTACACTTCATACTAGCATGTCGTTACAGGGCTTTATCATTGACTCCTACCTTAAATATTATCATTCAAAATAAAAAATACACATAAGAGGAGGACTACGACTTTGCCTCCCCATCGCTTGAGAGCATAGGCTCATCTTATCAGGTGTGTAGGATATATGCAAACCTAACAACTAACACGGGACGACGACTCTTCCTATTTACATTTTGTCATATCCAACATAAATAAGGGAGACCCTCCTCTTACACTAATTTATAAAGGAACTAAGGTACATCAAATGATTAAAAAATGTAATTAGACATAATTTTGCTTCAACACTTTCTTTCAATTGTGGTGAATAGGCATCCCTTATTTTTCTACTATTTTTCTGATTATTCATTTCTGGCTTTGCCAAAGACCCACTACTTTATTTGCCTCTCTTAGGTAGTGAGTAGCTTTGAGATTAACTTGTTTAATCTTTTGTTGAACCTTCACTACCACAAATAAAGGTATAGAGTCAATCAACAAATTTTCGTTATATTATATTTAGTGTCAATAATAAAGATGAATATTTATAACCAGTACTTTATATAAATGCCGCTAAAGGCTTTATTCCATCACTTAGCTTGTGGTCGTGGTTCTTGATTGTCCTCTGATTGCCAATGGCTCTTCAAAATTCCACAAATGTTGTGTTTCCTCATCATTTAGATACATTGAAAGAATTTCTTTATCCCACTACACGTATTCAGAACTGTTCCTATAGACGCATTAAGCAGTAGAGAAATAAAATTAACAAGACACAAATTTATCGTGAAAAACTATTTGCTCAAGGGAGTAAAAAATTACGACCTACACTGCGTAGGATTTCAACCACAAATCTCCACTAACTTCTCAAGAGCAACATTTTAGATTACAACTCAACTATCTAACCTAAGGGACTAACTCTAGTACTTCAACTAAACAATTGCTCTAACCATTCTAACTACTCTCCAATAAATAAAACTCACTTTTTGTTACAAACCTCACCCACACAACTACTCACTTCGATCTAGAAATTATTACAAGTCAATAATAACCCTAGAACAACTCAATAAAGACTAATAACCTAGCCTTAACTGCCCAAACATCACACAAAATAACTCATCAATTTACTTCAACTAGTGAACTCAAAAAAATAATAATAACTCTAGTCTTTTACTAATCAAACTTTAATATTCTATAGTATAGACCTGAACACAACTCGTGAAGCAGGTTTTAGTGTTGCTGTGATAAAGTCCTATAGTTTTTCTCCAATGACTATCGCTCTCAAGATAATGAATTTTGTGGATATGTAATAAGTGCGGCTCTCAATGGTCTTCATATATATATATATATGTGTGTGTGTGTGTTGAAGATTTGCTATGCCCTATCTAGTATATCAATGACTAGGATTTTTACTTCAAATAGGACTTGACTTCCTATAAGGAAATTTTGGATTTCCTTCCTTAAAAGAAGTTTCATCTTATAAGGAAACTTTGACTCCACTTTGGATTTGTGCTCTTTATTTCTTTCCCCTTTTGGTCCTTTATTTGAGCTATTTATTTCACTTTTTTGTTTGCTCTTTTATTTATGCAATTTATTTATTTTCTTTTGCTGCAATCTTTTATATTTGTACAAGCTATCGCGTCTTGGGGACCTGGTTTTTCATTCACTTTGTAAGTATGCATAAGACAAAAAGTAGTAAATCAGGTTCACTTTGTCAACCATCAAAACTACATACATATTGTCCTATTTTCAACATTTTTTCCCTTTTTTATGATGACAAACAATGCACAATTATGTCATTCATGCCACATATCATCATGCACCACTGATACGCCCAAATTACACCTCCCTAAAGAAGTATAAGTGGTCGTTGTCAAATAAAGAACCTAACACAGGTTAGGGTCGATCCCACAAGGAATATGGTCTAGACTTAGGCCAATTTACTGTTAATTGTACTTTTAGCTAGATTATTTCCATAAAAAGGGGAGTTTTGTAATACAAAAAAATGATTGATTAATGTTTCGTAACAAGTAACCAAGTAACATGATTCGCAGTTTGTAAGATCAATATGAGATGAAACTAGGATATATGTGTTTCCCACAAGTTCTTAACGCAGTAAACCTTTATAATAGTAACTCTTTCCTAGTGTTTGACATGCAAAGTCGGTAAGATAGGTATCTCCTAAGTGATTAGTCATCCAAGTAGGGAATTTCACCACACAACTTGGTCGGTCTACGGGTGTATGCTTTACTAACCCTTACCCTTGACCCCAAATTAGCCCTAACATATTTGGTTAGGCTATTAGATAGCGGATTATCAACACTAAATATACGTTGATTTATCTCTTTTCCCATTCATTACAACCTTGGTCGGTCAAGTAGGAATAAGGCGAGTTCTAATGTTGTGCACTATTAAAAAACATTCAAAACGAAGAGATCAACAATTCATGCATAAACACTTTTCAAGAATTACTTAATTATTAGGTATACTTTGTTAATTACTCATGGTTCCCACAACCCTACTTGTGGATTTAGCTACTCATGCTTGGGTGATCAAAATTCATAATATAGTTAATAGAATAAATCATGAACTTACAATTAGGGTTGATGAAGTCTGAAATCTTGAATTGATGAACAAAAGCAAATTTTATAAACCAACACTTTAATAATTAAATGCTAAAAATGTATGCAAGATAATTCTCAAAGCCAAAACAAAAGGTCTCAAATCGTCTAACAACCCGAAAATGAAATAATACAACTAATATTTATAGACATCAAATCCTAAACATAGTAGGAAAAGGAACCTAAGGAAATTTGGTTTTGGGCAGTGGTCGCTACAGTTCAATCCTATGGCCCATAGGATGTTTTACAATTTGTAGGAACCATCCATTAAAAATAGCAGCTTTAACTTTCTTCTGGAATTTTCTACCATTCATGTTCTACAACCTGTAGAACTTAATACGAACCGTCCTGTCATCTCGTCAACCAAGTATTGGAGCTCAACTTCTCTGAACCTTTCTACGACTCATGTGTACGACTCGTAGAAGGGACTACGGCTCGTTAGTACCTTCCGTCGTTTTACACTTAGCTACATAAATTAACTCTTCAAAATCACGGCTCATTCCTACGGATCGTAGACTATCCTGCGGTTCGTAGGCCGAGTCGTCAAATACCAAATCCACAGTACATCAACACCCTTAAGACACATACAAAACTCCAAGTTTAAACCATTAAAAGTACCGTAAATTCACAGTACATCAACACCCTCAAATTAAAATCACCGCTTGTCCTCAAGTGACACAAAAAATTAAAAATGACACTATTTATTCTAAATGACACTATGCAAAAGCAGCTCAAAAACTCAAGCTAGGTTCAGCACAATGCAATTATTCTGTTAAAAATCAACCTTTCTTTATAAATGTTCAGCACAATGCAACTATTATGTTCAACAACAAATCAACACATGCGGATTAATATATAACATAGATGTACCAATAGAGACATTCACACACACAAATAATAATCATCAAGATACTAACTCTTCAATAATGTAACTTGTGCCCTTGCTGCAAAGAAATCCCTTTGTTCACACAGAATTTGAATTATACTTCCATTTTAGGGACTTAATATATACTCACACTCATAATCAAATTCAACACAATACATGCACAATACCAAAGGCCTGCCCTTATTTTCTACATTTCAATTTTCAAACCGTTAGATTAGGATCACTATAGGACTTTCTTAGCTTGTAACATATGCTCGGGGTCAAGTATGGTATATTTATAATTTAAGTGACTTATCTGCCCTCCTTGACATTACATCGGCTATTTTCCTCTTATAAAACCAATCCTGACATCGTCTTACTTCTTGCCTTTCTTCGTATTACTTATTGAAGCTCGGGTGTGCTTTGACTTGATTTTCTTGCTTGATTCAACTTTTCTTCATTTTTTTTTCATTTGAGCTTTTCATTCTTTTATCTTTATATTCAATCACACCATCTCAGGTATTTTTCTTCTTTTCTCTACACACAATTATTTTCATACCCCTTTCTTTTCTTGTTTTCCTCCATAGTAGCCACCCTTAACTTAGGTTTTCAGAATGAGTTGAGGTGCACAATGTCCCGGAAAGGACCAGTGCCAAAACAAAGGTTAACAACTCTGAAGTAGCCACCCTCAACTTAGGTTTTTAGCCTGAGTTGAGGTACACAATGTCCAAGAACTGACCAGGGCCAAAGCAAAATTTAAGGATTTACTCGGGGAAGGTGAATTGGAAGAATAGTCTTCTTTAGGCTCAATGATTTGGATCGAAGGGAGCAATTCATTTATTTGAAAAAATAACAAAACATGTCATTGAGATGCATTTTTTTTATTCTGAAAATGGTCAAATATCACTGAAACAGGAAGAAAGAATAAGAGAAAACCCAATAAACATGAAATTCAATGTCTTTAATCTCATTTGTGCAAGAAGTTGTATAAACCATAAATGAAATTATTAACCACATCATTCTTCTTAATCCTTTCTTTGACTTCTTCGGTGCATCGAGACTGTTGGACGTGCTCAATCCTCACATGGATCCTCTTTCTTAAGATCGTGTTACAAACCTGCTTGTTGACTTCAACACCAATGACGCGTTTGGTAATATTTCACACATGACTAGTGCTAGTACATTCATGGTAGAACTTGTGAGGCAGTCTATAATCTATTTTGGGAAAGAAAAATGGGAAGTTAGATGAACGTGGATTTTGTTAGGCTTATATGTTATAGTTTTTAAAAAAAACTGTCACGCTAATTTTTTAAACCGCTTTAAACTTCTATCTTGTTTTTTAAATTGTAATTTATTATTTAATATAATTACAGATTAATAATAATTAATAATAATTAATTAATTGATATTTAAAAGTTAAAAAATAGAGATTAATTGTGGCGCTAACACATAGGCGTTATCCCCTCTTTTTAAAAACTATTATTTATTATTATTTAATATAATTACAGATAATTAATCATTAAAAAATTAAAGCAATTGTAACGACCAAAATCGTCGTTACTTATGAAAGGCAAAATGTCGTGAATAACTGGACCCCACTATCAAGCTAGAGCAGGATGATGGCCCTACGACGGTGGTGCCCCAACGGGATGGGAGTGCCAGAGAGGGATGGTCGGAGGGCAAAACTTAATGACGCGAAGTCTTATTTCCTCATTTTTGTCTAAGTGCCAAAAAGAGGCGAGGGTCACCCCAGAAACCCTCAAAAGACTGCTCTAGGCTTTGAAAAGAAGGAGAAATAGATTCCTAGCGCAGTTGACGACAACTCGCTGATTTTTGGCCAAAATCCACTGTCTCGTTGTTCGGAAGCCAGGATTTGAGCTACAATCCCTCTACAGCTACTTGGCGCCAGGTAGGCTAGGTTTACTTACTTGAGTTGTCGTAAATTAGTGCTCACTACGTAATATATTGCTAATTGACGGTAGAATTCATGTTTAGGACTTTGGGAAAGGAAAAAGGGACGGTTGTACATATACTCCTAGTTGTTAAATATGATGTGTACAATAGGGAGTGGAGGGAAGCCTTGTCCTATGAACTAAGGGTAGGTGATGGTTTGACTTCCCGTTTGTGTTATATATGCTTGTTAATTGCTCCATTGTATGCATGCATGAATGTGAATAGAGAAACATGAATCGAACCTAATAAAATGACTAAGTACGGACAATTACATGCCATGAACATGTTACTTGACTATGTGACTATGTAAACTATTCATTATGGGTGTGATTGTGACTATAGTTGTGTTGACTGGATTGGCTGTCACGTTTCGACACATATATTGGATCGGGTGTCACATTTTGACACATATATTGGATCACAAATCACTTTTCAACACATATATATTGGATCGGATGTCACGTTCTGACACACTAACAGTTTGGGTCTAGGTTCCAGGAGAGGACCATTTGTGACTACTATATTCATATCTACCTGTCATTGATATTGGGGAATTGTATATTGCTCCTAAAATGATGACTGATTATGCATCTCGGTATATGAGTGTTTACTGTGTTGCGGTTACTTGATTATATCTCGTTTACTTGAGTTAAATGTGAATGATCATGCCCAATCTTTATGTTGTCTGGTAAGTGGAAATTGAGGGTCCAGGTGTTACTATCAGCTATCATTAGAGAGGCTGCATGTGCTCTTAAATAATGAGAAGTGGGGTGGTGTTCATGGTGCACGAAGTAGTTAGGTCCTACCTTAGGAAGGGGATTCGTATTCAAAACGGTTAGTGAGCCTTGATAGAGTATACTATATGGTCAAGGGCTGAATTGTGATGCAGAAAAAGCGAGGACATGCCATGAGTGGTTGGCCGGGTTGGTTGTAGTTGTATTCAGGAACTCTTCTATGAGATAGATGGGTTAAGCTATGATCAAGAATGGAGCGAGCATGGTGATAGAGTAGGTGGTTAGAGTCAAGTGTACTAGTACGCTTAAGGTATACGGGAATGGTAAAGGCAGGAGGATATAGGTTGAGGGGTGTACTTTCTTATTGCATGTTTCCTGCTGGTTGATTACTTTATATTATGCAGTGGGCAACGGGTTGACCGATGATGCCTACCAGTATGTGTTGTTTGTACTGATACAACTCTTGTTATGCCATTTGGCATAATATGGTTGCAGGGACAGTGATGTTTTATAGCTGAAGACGAAGACAATCTCCAACAACTTCTACTCTTCCTTCACTTTGGTGGGAGTTGAGTCATTGTTACGACCCGATTTCAAAAACTAGGGTTTCGAAACCATTTCTCAACTTTAATAAATTTATTTGGATTTCTTGGAAAAATTACAATTTAAGAGTCGTCACTTAATTTTTAGGAAAAATTAAGAAAACCATTTAAAAGGGGATTTTTGAAAGAAAACATTTTAAATAAGACCAGAGTTGGGTAAGAGTTCAAATAATTCTCTAAGGAAGGGTTTAGGCATCTAAGAGAATCCGCTAACACACGGTTGACCGACGGATTGAAAAGTTGGCTAATTTGTAAAGGAAACTTGAGATTACTTGTGAAAAATCTTGTTTTAAAATAACAAAAGTCTTTTGATACTTATACACTCCTCTTATTCCAAGTATGAAATAAGCCAAATGTTAAAGTGTCAAAATAATAATTTTGACTTAACATTTTATCCGAGTCAAGTGTTGAGTTGAAAAATCAACATAATAACTTAAGCGTAGATTTGAAAGCTAAATACTAACTATGAAAGAATATGAATAATTCTCAAGTTAGTCTTAAAGCTTACATTGCCTAACTTAAAAGAATTTCAAATTTTTAAATACTTAATGAACAACAAAATAGAAAACTTCCCCAAAGATTCATCTAAATTAACAAAATAAAATGTTAAAAAGTTAGTGATCACCAACATATATTCATAAATAAAGCAAGGAATTAAATAAAATAAAGAACTAGATGAAAAGGGAACTTTGGCCCCTTTCTGACTCTTGCCGCCACTGTTGCGCTTAAATTGGACTTTTTTAAGTCCAGTTTTCAAATTTCCATCGCTGCTGCTGATTGTTAAAATTGTATTTATTTAAGTCCAAAAATTCCCAATTTTAGTCCCTTTGGGACTGCTGCTACTGTTGCAATAATCAAATTGGGATTGCTATTACGCCGCTACTTAGCTGCTGCCACTGGTTTGGGTTTTGACCCATTAATATTAGCTTCCCTTTCATGACTCGGATGAGGTTGACTAGAAGAGAGGAGTATGCAAGAGATGGTCCAATTGGAATTTTTCGGGCAGCGAACTGGACGATGAGTTTGACGGAGACAATTCCACCACCTCTTTAAACTCGAGCAACCACAAAAAGCCACAATTTTTTAAACTATGGAACCAAGAATTCCCAAAAATTTTAGGACACTCTTTGGTCTCCGAAAATTCTTCCCTGAACAGTGAAGAGAGAGGCCTTTTATAGGAGAGATTTGAGGGTAATTTATGGGATAGAACCGATGTGGGAGAATCCCAAATTCAAAAATCCTAAAGGATGAGACTCAGGTGAGTTGGAGGGTGTACGAATTCGTACCATTTTGAACCAAATTGAAAAAGGAAAAAGGAAATTGGAATGAATATTACCATCTGGGAACATTCTGGAAGTATCACTGGTACAAGGGCTCGTGCCCTCCGCGTGACAAAACGAGCTAAGAAAAAGGTCTTGGTGTCGTTTTGGATTCTTCCTCTCTGTTGAATCCTGCGTTTTGGGTCGCTTTGGTTGAGTTCGCTGGAGATGAGCGTACTGTTGAGAGGAACAAAGAGAAAGAGAAGAGTATAGGGGTTATTTGGTCCGCGACAGGTGATTTTGGGCTAGAGAATTTAGGCCTTCTCTTTTATTTAGATTGAAATATTGAGGGTCCAATTCAATTTCAAGGGAAGGAAGGCCCTTGGTCTTGAAAATGATAAGATGATAAAATTTAGAACGAAATAAATTATGCTTTCAATTAGTTATTAAGCTTCTTAATTACGACAATGTAAAAATAATTATTTAGACATAAAAGCTTAGTCATTTTGAAATAAAAAGATTACCTACATAGTCTAATTGACTTTCGAGGGAAGGGGGGAACGCACACCTAGTTAAAACTCCAATTTTTAGTAAGACGATTTTCTAAATATTTTTTCAAAATGAAAAATATATGAATCTATATACATTATAAATATAAAGAGATACAATCAATATGGAAAACAACAAAATGTCTTGAAAAATAATTTAAAAGTATTTACTGATTTGCGAAAATAATTATTTCAAATTGTTTGAAATTGGAGAAGCTTGAAAATTAATTAAATGTGGAGGGCCAAAATTGGATGTCAACAACTGCCCCTCGTTTGCCTGGGATGGATGAAAGAGATCCAAGGTAAACGCAATTGACGAATCCAATTTTGTCCGACCACTAATTCATCTCTTCCAAATGGTGAATGGTAAAGATTTTGAGGAATCATGACTGGACCCTGGTATTGGATTTCCTACATATCTCAGGTTACATGAGAAATCATGCCACTTGTAGTTCGAAAGATGCTTGATTTAACGCACAATTCTGGAAGAATGCAAAAGCTATTTCGGTGTCGAAGTATGGAGAGACCGAGTAGCTCGAGAACGGAGTGATGACAGAATTGTTGGAGTACAGTTGAGTTTTCAACATTAAGTCTGCCTACATATCCCTAAACTTTGGGAATCAGAATGCTTGTAGTTCGACTCAATCGGTTGAAAAGGAAATCTCTTATACGGATTTAACCTTTAGCTTAAGGATGAGTGACAAATTAATTGAGCGCGGAAAAGAGTCTTGCAAACATCTCACTTACGAATGTGTGGCCCTTCAAACCTATATGTAAGAACTTACATGGACATAACTTCCAAAGCTCTAGGTATTGTCACTCGAATTTGAAAATTTGCCTCCGGTGAGAGTTGAAATTTTCACTGAAGACGAAACTGAAATGTTAAACCCCAAGAAATACCCACACACCTTATGATAGGGATGTGGTTTGATTGTGGTGGAAGTCGTTCCTCAACTCGTGTCCTAAGAGTTTGATATTCCTCTTTGGACTATGTCCCAATTTGCTGCAAAGAAAAAGTTCCACGTTGTGCTGCGTCCTATTTGACGTAGTTCACTTTGTGTGCTGAAAAGTTTGGAAAACAATTGTCACTAAAAAAATGTAACATAAATACAAATATAATTTGTGCAAACCTGGTTTGACGTGTTGGAGATGACGATCCAATTTCAAGTGTACTGCTCACGAAGAAAGTGGTGATCCAAAGTGATGTGTCAATTTGAAATAGGTTATGATTCAATAACATAATATAATGTGTCACTTTTTAGGGAGGTGACTTCCCAATGCTAATTTAACGTGGCACGTTGAAGGAAGTGACACTCCAATAATAATTTAACATGTCACGTTGAAGGAAGTGACATTCCAATAAAAATTTAATGTGTCACGTTGAAGGAAGTGACGCTCCAATAATATAACGTGTCACGTTGAAGGAAGTGACACTCCAATAATAATTTAACATGTCACGTTGAAGGTAGTGACACTCCAATAATAATTTAACGTGTCATGTTGAAGGAAGTGACACTCCAATAATATAACGTGTCACGTTGAAGGAAGTGACTCTCCAATAATAACGTGTCACGTTGAAGGAAGTGACGCTCCAATAATAATTTAACGTGTCACGTTGAAGGAAGTGACGCTCTAATAATAATTAAATGTGTCACGTTGAAGGAAGTGACGCTCCAATAATAATTAACATGTCACGTTGAAGGAAATGATGCTCCAATAATAATTTAATGTGTCACGTTGAAGGAAGTGACACTCCAATAATATAATGTGTCACGTTGAAGGAAGTGACACTCAAAAATAGAGAATAAGGTTGTAACGGTGTAATCTGATTAGCTTCTTGTAGTTTCTGAAGCTGGTAATATCTCCAGTTGTCATTAAAACTTTGTCGTCTGTACGCTCATAGAAAATTTGTTAGATAAGAACAGAGAAATTAATAAATGTCAACACTTTTAGATGCATTATGAAGATCTGGTATCCATAGCGAACGCGAGATTCTGGAAGAACGTTTTGAGAACTTATAACGTTGCAACAAAGCACTAAAGGCAATTTAAGGATGTTACATAAGGTGCACCCCTATTTTAAGTCTAGAATCTCTTATTAAAGAGAGAAATTTCTTGAAAAAAAGTATCTGGAACCTGAAATTGAACGGAGATTTTAATAACATTGAACTATTTCAAAAAGTTGCCCCTGTTTCTAGTCCAAGGGTACTTAACTGAAATAATTTGCAAGAAACGAAAAATGACTGATTCAAAAACAAGCCCCAGTTTCCTCTGAGGTCTGCGGTTTAAAACAGTTAGAAGACCGAATCCATAAATAGGATTGCCTACGTATCTTGTTGGAACAAGAAATCAGGTCTGACGTAGTTTGAACCTGAAATAGAATTTAAAGAGAACGAAAGATTTGCCAACACACGGCGATAGAATAGAAATAAGAGAGGACAAAATTTTTCCACATAGAATAGAGGATGATAAGAGCAAGCTTGTTGGATTGGATCCTTGGTGTTAGAAATCCTTCATAATAACATCTTTGGATAAGGACTAGCGCATGTCCTTTGTCTGGTGAATGTCTGGCTTGATCCTTTAAAAATTGAAAAGACCTTTTGAAATTCTGACTCCAATTCTAATGACACCTGCAGAGTTCAGATGTAATTAGTAACAAAATAAAATTATCAAAGTAAAAGATTGTTCGGCTTATATTGGTCTGGATAACATCTCATGGTCTTCTCCATTGTACCAAGCTATTCCATTTGTAAAATTGAGAATGTGTAAGTCACAATAAATTTAAAGGAAAAAAAATTAAAAGATGAGTAAGAGTAAAAATCATTTGAGCTATAACGAGGCCACTATGGGTCTAATGATGCCCTGTGACTTTATAGTTCCTGCATCCAAAGAAAAATTCTTAGTTTTGAGAGACTGATTCATGTTGGCTTTGCCTTGCCATCCTGTTGCTCCTTTGACTTCTGGTTTACAAGCTTGTCTGATCTCGAAATGTCGCTTGATGAATTTTAAGGACCCTCCTCAAAAATACTTCCCCGGCTTAAAACATAACATAAACTTTGAACTTTCTGTAGTTTTTAGTTGAATTTTTGAGTGAATCTCAAAAATTCTACCCCATTATAAAAGGAAATGAAAAACTTACGGGGAATATGACCGAGCCGGTGTGGCGCTTACGTATCCCGCTGAGTAGGAATCAGGTCGAACGTAGTTCCAACCTCAAGGATTAACGGGAATAGAAAAATTTAACCAAGGAAACGATCAAGGTCAACATAGGCCGCCTACGTATCTCATTCTTGATAATTCAGGTCGAACGTAGTTCAAGTACAAGGCAATATTAAAAAGGGACAAAGGGGTGACCGAAGCCAACATAGGCCGCCTATGTATCTCATTCTTGAGAATTCAGGTCAGACGTAGTTCATTACAGATGAAAGACACTTACAAAGGAAATCAAATCCAAACAAACGATTACAACAGAAATAAAGCGATAAAAGTGTGATTACACTGAAATAAAACAATAAACTCCAAATGTAAGACTAAAAGACGCCAAAAGTGACTTTCAGAAAAACTTGCTTCTTTTTCGCAATTGGTTATGCCAATGACTACTCCTTGTGCTTGGGTAGCGGATTGGTGTTCACATTCGGTGGAGCTTGAGCAAGCTTTACCACCTCGTTGTCAATTAGATCTTGAATTTGTGCTTGAGAGTGATGCATTTCTTGATATCATGCCCAACAACTCCTGAGTGATAAGCACAACGCTTATTTAGGTCATAACAGTCGATTGAAGTATTCACACTCTTGTCTTCCACTGGATGCAGTATTCCCGCATCTTTCAATCTCTTAAAAAGTTGAGTACGTGTCTCACACAATGGAGTGAAAACTCGGGGAGACTTTTTCTCAAAATTGGGACAAGGTGCATTGTTTCCAGGATTTTGCATTGGTCGTGGAGAACGAAATGTTGCTTGATTGTTGCAAACATAGTGTCGTGAATCATGATAGCCTGGAGGTGATTGACAGTTATATGAGGTAGCTCCTCGAGACGTTAACATCATAACTTATTTCTCCTTTTTCTTTCCAAAGGAACCAGTTTGATAGGCCCTATTAGCAAACTGAGATGAGGTGTAATTTGTTATTTTGATAGACTTGAGACCGTCATCAACCATTTCTCCAGGTTCAATAACTTCCACAAATGTCTTTCCATCCATTGTCACCATTCGTTCATAATATTCCAAGTCCTGAGCTTGAATGAAGTAGGTGATCATTTTTTATTCCTCCATATGTGGGTGCACCCTAGCAGCTTCTTCCCTCCAATGAATGGCATATTCTCGAAAGTATTCAATTGACTTTGGATTTAGCTTGGTAATAGAGATTCTATCAGGAGCGATCTCAACATGAAACTTGTAGTAATCCACAAAAGCGTTCGCTAGATCATCCCAAGTACGCCATTTAGTCACATCTCTCTTTCAATACCACTCCAAGGCTTTTCCAGTCAGACTTTGATCGAATAGCTTGATTCTTATCCCTTCATTGTTTCCAACGCCAATCAACTTTTCACCGTAAATTTTCAAATGAAAGAAAGGATTCCTTGATCCACTGAACTTTTCAAACTTCGGAATCTTGTAATCGGGTGGAAGCTCAACCTCAGGGAATGTGCACAACTCTTCATAACTCACACTCTGGCTACTATCGAACCCACGAAGACCAATCATAGCATCCTCTAAGATTTTCATCTTCCTATTCATCATTTCAACATCAATTGATTTTGCATCATTTTCAATTTCAACATAGTGATTAACATCTTGGCGGTGAAACTCTTGAGCCTTGGCAACAGGTGGAGCAGTGACATAAGTGTACACTGGCGGAGCATGATGTGTTACCGTTAGAGCTTTCGAAAGAGCAAATGTGTACACAAGAGAAGTATCCTGAGTTGAATGAATGAGCGTAGCACTTTGAGTTTGCTAAAAGGTAGTGAATTGATCCTCTTGATTGAGCTCACTTGAAGTCGGAAACGAATGTGGCATAGGCCCTTTTTGGCGAGCATTAGGTGGTAGGTTCTAAAAGGCAACTTGGTATTGAGTTACCAGGAGATTCAGTTCACCAATTTTTCGCTCTAGATGAGCAATGACTTCCATGGGTGATTTTGTTGCTATCGAGGCACTAGGATTGGACGCGACAGATGGAGTGGGGATCATTTCGAACGAAGCAACCGTGTTGATGGTGGAATCCATTTTTGAGCGAGTACTTTTAGTAGTTCAAGTAAGAAATGAAGAGTCTGTAGAAATTTCTTTGACCTTAGACCGTGTAAAATACGAATTGAAGCAAGTTTGATTACCAACACAAATCAATCTCTCCTTCTAAAAACAAGTCAAAAAATAAGAGAGTTAATCCATTAATCATAATAATAAACCAAAATAACATATAAAGCAAGTAACATTTGTTTTACTTAAAACAAATTAGTCCAAAATTCGAGGAGGGAGAGACTCCAAAAAGTGACCAAATGGAAAAAATTTAATCATTTTGTGAACTAAAACTTTAATGAAAGAAAGGGATTTGAACAGAGCAAACTATGTGATTTGAATGAAGGTTCAAATGTTAACTTTTGGAAGGTTCAATTGAAAAGCCCTTTTGAGAATAAAGACTTCTTAAAAATTGACTTGAAACTGATGGAAAATTTAGTAATGCCGGCTAGGTAGGTGTGAAAAATAATTTTGAAGAACAACGAGGTGAACATGAATTTAAGTGATGACCCAACAATCTTTTTGAGGATTTAATGAACTCGAAACTTGAGTGATTTTAACAGATTTTGATAATGGACTCAAAGAATAATTCGAGAGGGATCAAAAATTGAGCTTATATGCTAAACAAAATTTTGAAACGTCGGAATAGAATAATGGACCAATCATGTTTGAAGCAAAACATATGCATAGAACACATAAGTCAAGCAAGCACAAACAAAACTAAATTTGTAACATTTAACACACAAACAATATATAACGCCTCCTAACATACATGTGACCTTTTGAGCCAAATGTAGGACTAATGTTTGAATGATGTGTATATCGTTTGTAAAATGTTCCATTTCCTCCAAAAAAATTATTTATACAAACCTTGTGAATAAAACAAATGGGGATACACAGTAGAGAAAAGGGAAATAAATATCAGTCCCACGCAGGGGTACAATGATAAACTAAACAAAGCTTCCATCTAAAATCTTCATTCCTGAATTTCTTAATGCTTTTGAATTTCTTTCTGATGAGGAGGATCTTCCTTTGACTTCAACAAAGAAACTACCTATAAAATAAAAATCCAACCCCAAGGACAACGGTACGCACAAATTGACATACATATCTTTCAAATTTAACAAATAGGTGGATGATCGTCTTGTATTGACCGGGGGACAATTAGACACAAAGTGGTCTTCTAATAGGTCCAACACGCCTTGGGTGTTGGGTCAACTTAGTTCAAAATGCACTAAATTTGGGATTTGGTTTTACTCTACGCTAGTTGACTAAGAGTGGCTTTTGAAAGATCGGGAACCCAAACGGACAACTTAGGCTGGAACTCACGACAACCATTAGATGCCTGACGTACCAATAAATTACCGATCATTCCGGAAAAGGGTTGAGTATAAAAATCCCTACTGTGATTATGTAGAAACCATTCTTTAATATACTATACATATATCAGAAAATGCCATGGATGCAATATGAAAGTTAATATTCAAAATTTAAACACATAATTGCATAAAGTAACAATTAATACAATAATAGTTAGCCAAATGATAAAATCACTTTGTTTAGAACCTAAATGAATCCCCACCAGAGTCGTCATTATGTTACGATCTGATTTCAAAAACTAAGGTTTCGAAACCATTTCGCAACTTTGGCAAATTTATTTGGCTTTCTTGGAAAAATTACAATTTAGGAGTCGCCACTTAATTTTTAGGAAATATTAAGAAAACCATTTAAAAGTGGTTTTTTGAAAGAAAACATTTTAAATAAAACCAAAGTCGGGTAAGGGTTCAAATAATTCTCTAAGGAAGGATTTAGGCATCTTAGAGAATCCACTAACACACGGTTGACCGACAGATTGAAAAGTTGACTAATTTTTAAAGAAAACTTGAGATTACTTGTGAAAAATCTTATTTTAAAATAATAAAAGTCTTTTGATACTTATACACTCCTCTTATTCCAAGTATGAAATAAGTCAAATGTTAAAGTGTCAAAATAATAATTTTCACTGAACATTTTATCTGAGTCAAGTTTTGAGTCGAAATATCAACACAATAACTTAAGCGTGGATTTGAAAATTCAAGTTTCAACCATTTGGAATTGCTATTACGCCGCTACTTAGCTGCTGCCACTGGTTTGGGTTTTAACCCATTAATATTAGCTTCCCTTACACGACTCAGATGAGGTTGACTCAAAGAGAGGAGTATGCAAGAGATGGTCCAATTGGACTCTTTTCGGGCAGCGAACTGGACTACGAGTTTGACGGAGACAATTCCACCACATCTTTATACTCGAACAACCACAAAAAGCCACAAAATTTTAAACTATGGAACCAAGAATTCCCAAAACTTTTAGGATACTCTTTGGTCTCCAAAATTCATCCCTTGAACAATGAAGAGAGGTGTTTTTTATAGGAGACATTTGAGGGGAATTTTTAGGAGGATCGATGTGGGAGAATCCCAAATTCAAAAATCTTAACGGTTGAGGCTCAGATGAGTTGGAGGGTGTACGAATTCGTACCATTTTGAACTAAATTGGAAAAGGAAAAAAGAAATTGGAATGAATATTACCATCTGGGAACATTCTGGAAGTATCGCTGGTACAAGGGCTCGTGCCCTCCGCGTGACAAAACGAGCTAAGCAAAGGGTCTTGGCGTTTTTTTGAATTCTTCCTCTCTGTTGAATCTTGTGTTTTGGGTCGCGTTGGTTGAGTTCGCTGGAGATGAGCGTATTGTTGAGAGGAACAAAGAGAAAAGTATAGGGGTTATTTGGTCCAGGTCAGGTGATTTTGGGCTAGATAATTTGGGCCTTCTCTTTTATTTGGATTGAAATGTTGAGGGTCCAATTCAATTTCAAGGGAAGAAGGGCCCTTGGTCTTGAAAATGATAAGATGATAAAATTTAGAATGAAATAAATTATGCTTTCAATTAGTTATTAAGCTTCTTAATTACGAGAATGTAAAATTAATTATTTTGACATAAAAGCTTAGTCATTTGAAATAAAAATACTAGCTACATAGTCTAATTGACTTTCGAGGGGAGAAAATGCACACTTATTTAAAACTCCAATTTTTTAATAAGACGATTTTCTAAATATTTTTTCAAAATGAAAAATATATGAATCTATATACATTATAAATATGAAGAGATACAATCAATGTAGAAAACAACAAAATGTCTTGAAAAATAATTTTAAAGTGTTTACTGATTTGCGAAAATAATTATTTCAAATTGTTATGATATTGGAAAACCTTGAAACTTAATTAAATGTGGAGGGCCAAAATTGAATGGCAACAGTCATTAGTTACTTTATTTTATACTATGTAATCTTAGAAGCTCTTGTACCTGTTACGACTAGATCCCTGAGGGTGTTATTTATTTTACAAATTTAACATTGGATTCTTTAAACTCTTTATTATCTAAAAATCTCATGAATTTCCTTTTATATCCAGTTTCTTAATCTTCCGCATGTTTTTAACTGTTTGGGGATCAAGGGTCCTCCTACCTAGGTGTTAGAGTAGGTGCCTGCACGGTCCGGTGGGTTAGGTCGTGACAAATTGGTATCAAATCCCAGGTTGCCGATCTCCCAGTACAAGAGCAAATGTGGAATTGACTCTTGCGGATTGGTGTATTGACGTCCACATCTAATCTTTAGGAAGCTATGAAGCATTCTAAGAAGTCGTTCCATTCTTTCTCTCCTTCCGTGCGGGTTGTCGCTTGTGGTATGGGTTAAGTCCAATTGGTATCTTCAGATTCCAATTGGTATCTCAACAAAGTGAACTGGATGTCGTAGTCGCGGCTGTAGGGACACAAGCAAGGTAAATTGGAACCGAGAAGGTTCCAATTGGTATCTGGACTTAGAGGCTGTATAAATGCATGGATGATCAGCTAATGGTCATCCATGAAGCGAATTAAGTTAATAATTTTGACTTGCCTGTGTGATGTAGCTTGAAATTATGATGATGTGCATGGTGTCGTTTGAATAACTGTTGGTGTGTGAAGTGTACTTACTTGAATGCTATGATGTGATTATGTGCACAATGTTGCCTGTCTAGTTGTGCATCTCTCCTGACTTGCAGCATCGAGGAACCAGACGAAAGGCAAGGTTTCTGCATTGATTCCAGCCATGGTTAGACAAGCCTGCAAAATTCATGAAATGTACACGTTAGGACTCCATGGACTTAGTCAATCCCTGGCTAAGAAAAGGAAAATTTTCTATTTTAAGTGGCAAGGGCCACTATTCCACAGGATCCCACCACAGCGGCCCCGCCATAACTGGATGGAGGCCGCCACAACGGGATGGAGGCCGCTAGAGTGGCCTTCATCTGGGTCGAACTCCAGGGCACGATCATGGCACCCCTTCGCCCAAAACTTCATTTTAACCAAAATTTTCACTATATCAGTGTTTCTAGAGTACCTTAGTACCTAAATATGCGAAAACCCTAACATTTCAACCTCTAAATGGTGCCCGAATTCAAGTTTTCCACCAAGAAACTATTCAATTTCCCCCACCCATTTCGAAACTATTTCGGCCATATTATCACAAAATCTTTATGATCAGAACGCTGTGGAGACATTGTGAACATAAGGGAAGTGTCCATGCTACGTTTTTCTGATCGAATCAAGCAACCCATGTGAAAATTTTGGAAACTACTCCAAGGTCACTCTACCCAATCAATTATTTTCATGCAATCATTGTTAAGCAAGTATTGAAGTAATTAGAGTAGAGAGTAAGAGCATTACCTTAAGATTGACGTTCGAAGCGAAGCAATTGAGAGAGTTGTTAGAGTTTTGGGGTTATGAAAGGAAATGAGGAAACCATTCCCCCTTCACCACTCTAAACTGGTCCCGACCTTCCGCCATGGTGGGAGGGTCCCACCACAGCGGCCCCCCCACAGCGGGAACTCTACTGTTCTGGCGGGGTCAGGCCAAGCAAATTGGTGCGTCTCTCTTCCTCCGTGTGTTTCCATGTTTCCCTAGCTAGGTCTCTGGGTAAGATTCTTTCGTGCTTAAACCCTGAGAACCACTATCTTTTGTTGTTCCATGACGGGATGATCCGTTAGTTTCAAAGTACTCCAAATTGGCTCGTGCTTACTCCTCCGCTTGTCGTTTGGGGAGGAACGAGGGGTAAATTGGTATCTATTATAACAACCCAAACTGTCGTTACTTATGAAGGGCAAAACATCGTGAGTAACTAGACCCCACTATCCCGCTAGAGCGAGATGATGCTGTTACGGTGGAGGCGGCCCAACGGGATGGTAGCACCAGAGCAGGATGGTCGGAGGGCAGAACTCAATGACGTGAAGTCTTATTTCCTCTTTTTTGTGTAAGTGCCGAAAAGAGTCGAGGGTCACCCCAGAAACCCTCAAAAGGTTTCTCTACGTTTGAAAAGGAAGGAGAAATAGATCTCTAGCGTAAGGTTGACGACAACTCACTGATTCCCGGCCAAAATCCACCGTATCATTGTCCGAAAGCCAGGATTGGAGCTAATATCCCTCTCCAAGTGCTTGGTGCCCAGGTAGGCTAGGTTTACTTACTTGAGTAGTCGTAAATTCGTTCTTACTACGTAATATATTGCTAATTGATGGTAGAATTCATGTATTCATGTTTAGGCATTCGGGCACGGAAGAAGGGACAGTTGTACATGTACTTCTAGTTGTTAAATATGATGTGTACCGTTGGGGGAAGCCTCGTCTTGTGAACTAGGGGTAGATGATGGTTCGACTTCCCATTTGTGTTATATATGCTTGTTAATTACTCCATTGTATGCATGCATGTATGTGAATATAGAAACATGAATCGAACCTAATGAAATGACTAAGTATGGCCAATTACATGCCACAAACCTTTTACTTGACTATGTGACAATGTGAATTGCTCATTATGGGTGTTATTGTGAATGTGGTTGTGCAGACTGGACCTGGTGTCACGTTTTGACACATATATTGGATTGGGTGTCACGTTCTAACACATATATTGGACTGGATGTCACGTTCCGACACACTAACAGTTTCGGTGTGGGTTCCATGAGAGGAACATTTGTGACTACTACATTCATATCTATCTGTCATTGATATTGAGAAATTGTATATTACTCCTTAAATGATGACTAATTATGCATCTCGGTATATGAGTGTTTACTGTGTTACGGTTACTTGCTTATATCTCGTTTACTTGAGTTAAATGTGCCTGATCATGCCCAATCTGTATGTTGTCTGGTAAGTGGAAACCGAGGGTCCAGGTGTTACTATCAGCTATCTTTAGAGAGGCTGTATGTGTTCTTAAATAATGAGAAATGGGGTGGTGTTCATGACGCACGAAGTAGTTAGGTCCTACCTTGAGATGGGGATTCGTATTCAAAATGTTTAGTGAGCCTTGATAGAGTATACTATGTGGTCAAGGGCTGAATTGTGATGCAGAAAAAGCGAGGACATGTCATGAGTGGTTGGCCGGGTTGGTAGCGATTGTATTCAGGAACTCCTCTATGAGATAGATGGGTTAAGCTATGATCAAGAATGGAGCGAGCAGGGTGATAGATTAGGGGGTTAGAGTCAAGTGTACTAGTACGTTTATGGTATACGGGAATGGTAAAGGCTGAAGGATAATGGTTTAGGGGTGTACTTTCTTATTGCATGTTTCCTGCTGGTTGATTTCTTTATATTATGTGGTGGGCAACAGGTTGACCAATGATGCCTACCAGTATGTGTTGTTTGTACTAATACTACTCTTTTTATGCCATTTGGCATAATCTGGTTGCAGGGTCAGTGATGTTTCATAGGTGAAGACGAAGTTAATCTCAATTTGCTTCTACTCTTTCTTCCCTGTGGTGGGAGCTGTGTCAGTAGTTACTTTATTTTATGCCCAGTAATCTTAGAAGCTCTTGCACATGTTTAGTCTAGATCACTTGGGGCGTTTATTTTTCAAATTTAACTTTGGATTGTTTAAACTCTTTATTATGTAAAAATCTTATAAATTTCCTTTTATCTCCGGTTTTCTTAATCTTCCACATGTTTTCAACCATTTGGGGATCAAGGGTCCTCCTACCTAGGTGTTAGAGTAGGTGCCCACACGGCCTGGTGGGTTGGGTCGTGACAACAATTCACATTTAAAGTAATTTTCTTGGAAACCAACAATGAATTCAATACAAATTCATTGTTATCCAAATTATTATTATATTATTTTATTCAAAAGAAGCATGAAATTATTTAGTTGGTGTTATACCCCATTTTAACTCGAGATCTAAACGGTGTACAACATATCGGTGAATCTTAATGTTATTTTTAAGAGTCGCCACCTAATTATGTTAAAGATGAATTAGGACACCTATTTTGCTTAAGTTATGCTAAATTAACTCTATATAAAAGTCTACTTAAACTTATGCGATTCTAGGTAATGGTTCTAATTAATTTATCCTAAAAGGAAGGGGTAAGACATCCTTTAAGATCTGTTAAAAACATTTAACCGGCCAAACTTAGGTTAATTAATTTTGAAAGAAAGTGAGTGCTAAAAGAATTTGAAAAGTCAAAGTAAGTACGTTGGAAAACATTTTAACATTTGAAAACTTTTTTGTATTTATAGTAGATTAAAAAAAGGGGCAGTGGCCCCTTGCCACTCAAATTAGAAAATTTTCCTTTTTTCTTAGACAAATATTTCCCAATCCCATGGAGTTCTAATGTATACCTTTCATATATTTTGCAGGCTTGACTATTATGGCTGGTATTAACAAGGAGCATCTGCCTTTTGTCCAGTTTCCCAATGCTGCAAGTCGGGAAAGGTACCACGATCACCAGAACACCAAGTTTTGTTATGAGAGGGGTTTCCACTTGCTGAGCCAAGAGGATAAAGCTCCTGCCTTCCATGCCTAGCAAATGGAGTTTGGATGGGGTCCACTCACAGAGGCATCCCTTGCTGCATGCTCTGGCTGGGTGAGGAAGTTTTACCCTATCCTTCCTACTGTCCGCCGGGACAACTCTCACCCTACCATACACATCCGGGGAATTGACATCCCCCTAAAAACTCAACTCATCAACGAGGTGCTCGAGGTGCCAGAGGTCCCTAATACGGAGTACGAGGTCAAATTGCGGAAGATGGATTTAGACTGGCTGAAGGATACATGATTTGCGCCAGCGCGTCGGGACCAGGTCTATTGGGCTACCGCTGAGGGAATCACCAGTACTCACTGGTCACCGGATGCTAAGAGGTGGCTACACTTGGTTTCTAGGAGGATCTGCCCGTTGGGTAACCGCACCGACGTGACTTTTCCTCGGGCCCTAGTGGTGGCTTGCACTATGCAGTAAATTGAACTAAATGTGGGCGCGCAGATCATTTCAGAATGGAAAGTGTTCTACCGGGGTAACAAGAAGGCATTCTTCCTGCCTGGGCTCGTGACAGCGATGTGTAAGCGGGCGGGGGTGCCACTCTTGGACACCAATGAGGTACTTCATATGGATCCCCCCTTTTATCCCTTTTTGATTAGGCAAGCTTCCACCTTCGGGACCAAGAGGAGGAAGACGGACAGGGCCAGGAGCAGACTAGCAGTCAAGATGCTGCTGAGAGGGACGACGAGGGAAGATGATGAGGGCGGCGACACTCTACCTACCCTGTCCCAGCCCCCACTATCAGGTGCTCGTGTGGAGGAGGACCTGGCGGCCGTCCAAAGAAGGTTAGGAGGCTCCTATGCTAACGCCACTTCAGTTCCACCCTCCACTGTCCTCGAGGTTGAGATGCTCCACCGCCAATTGCGACATGAGCGGAGAAAGAGTATAGAGAGGGATCGTTTGATGGCCCAAATGTGGAAGACCATTAAGGTCATCTTTTCTTACGTTGCCCTTCAGAGGGAGCTTCCCCGACTTGAGCCGAGAGACTATCAGGAGTTCCTTTGGTTGAATAAGGCATGGTCTGGCGTGATACCCCCGGAGGACCTGGAGTCCGGCAGTGACACTTCCCATTCTCAGGGATCCTGATTTTTTTTTACCCCTCTTGGGCATGTAATGACAACATTTCATTCTCTCTTTTGTTTTTCCTTACATTTTTGTAAGCATATGTATGCTGGTTTTTCACAACCAATATTTAAATGTTAGGTGATTAAAACTTCTTGTTCTATTAATGAGTACTGATTGAATTACATGGATTAACCCAGGTACGATTCGGGGTCCATATGTGTGCTTAGGAAAACAGGGGAGACAAGGCTGAGATTTTGTCTCACCCTGTCCCGCTCTGGCGGGAATAATCCCGCCCCAGCGGCTCCGACGGAAACAGTACCCAGGTCAACAATTTCCTGGGGTTCTTCCCGTTCCTAAAGTTTTTCATTGATTCCCAGGCTATAACTAAGCACTTAGGATGATCCTCTTAGCTAGGATGGTCATTGTCTACCCCGAGTCAACCCAACGGTACACATTCCATGATTCGTTTCCCATTAATCCAACACCATAAACACGCACATCCACAGAATACGCCCATACACTCACACGGTTATAGTCGGTCGCAACACACGTCCAGATTTCATTTTACGAATCATATCGTAGTTTATCTAGACCTTTGCACCTAACCGAGTGATGACTCTTTTTCCTACAACAAGTTTACGAACTCAAGAAATCATAACTCGCATAGTTTCGAACATTTAGGCTAACATATTGCACATATCAAAATCCAGACAAGCAATACTGTGCACATAATCATATCATAGCATCCAAGTAAATGTACCTTTCACACCAACAATTATTTCAGACAACAATATGCACACATTTACAGTTTCTAGCTCCAATGCACAGACAAGTCCAAATTATTAATAGTTCGCTCCATAAATGACCATTACTGATCATCCATGCATTTATACTGCCTTTAAGGCCATATATCAATTGGAACCTTCTCAGTTCCAATTTAACTTGCTTGTGTCCCTTCAGCCATAACCACGTCGTCCAGTTCACTTTGTTGAAATACCAATTGGAATCGCAAGATATCAATTGGACCCAACTCATACTACAAGCGACAACTCGCACGAAAGGAGAAAAGAAGGAACGACTTCCTAGAATGCTTCATAGCTTCCTGAGGATTAGATGTGGATGTCAACACACCAATATGCAGGAGTCTAGTCCATATTTGCTCTTGTACTGGGAGACCGATAACCTGAGCTCTAATACCAATTTGTCACGACCCAACCCACCGGGCCACGCGGGCATCTATCCTAACACCTAAGTAGGAGAACCCTCAATTCCCAAACGTTTTTAAAATGCGGAAAATTAAGAAACTGAAAAATAAAAGAAATTCATGTAATGTTTTATGAAATAAGAGTTTTAACGACTCAAGGTTAACTTGTAAAGTAATTAACTTCCCCAAGGATCTAGTCTAAACAGGTACAAGAGCTTCTATGATTACAAGGTATAAACATGATAACAATGACGTAGCTCCCACCACATGGAAGGAAAAATAGAAGCTATTGGAGATTGTCTTCGTCTTCACTTATGAAACATCATTGAACCTGCAACCAGACTATGCCAAAAGGCATAGCAAGAGTAGTATCAGTACAAACCACACGTACTGGTAGGCATCATCGGTCAACCCAATACCTACCACATATTATAAGAAATATACTAGCAAGAAACATGCAATAAGACCCTTCATTCCTCCACCTTTATATCTTCCTTCCCTTACTATTCCCGGATGTTTTAACATATGCCACTACACTTGACTCTATCCCCTTACTAGCCCGTTCTTGATCATAACTTGACCATTCTACCTCTTAAAGGAGATTCCGGATGTAACCATTACCAACCCAGCAAACCACTCACGACATACCCTTACTTCTTCCACGTCACCACTCAACCCTTGGCCCCATAGAACATTCTATCAAGGCTTGTTAACCGCTTTCAATACTAATCCCTTTCCAGGGTAACACCTAACTATTTAACCTTTATGACATAACACCACCCCCAATTCTCACTTTAAGCACACAAACCACTTCTCTAAAGTACATATAGTAACACCTGGACCCTCGATATTTGCTTACCATACCACATCCCAATTTAGGCCTGACCATTCACAATTCATTCATTAACAAGATATAACAAGTAAACACTACATGGTAACATGCATATACCGAACATGCAATACCGTCATTATTTTAGAGCAGCATGTAATCTTCCAATATCAATCACCATTAGCTATAAACGTAATCATCACAAGTAAATACAACAATACAATGGTCCTTTCATGGAACCCACACCCAAACTGTTAGTGTGTCAGAACGTGACACCCGATCTATGTCGATACGTGACACCTGATCCAATGCATGTATATGTGTCGGTACGTGACACCTGATCCAATATATGTGTATGTGTTGATACGTGACACCCGGTCTAATATATATTAGTGTGTCGGAACATGACACCCGATCCAATGCATGTATACGTGTCGGTATATGACACCCGCTCCAGTCAGCACAATCACACCCATAATGAACATACTCATAATCATACAATCAAGCATTAGGTTTATGATATGCAATTGTACATATTTAGTCTTTTCCTTAGGTTAGATTCATAAATCTCTAATTCCATACATGTATACATATAACGAAGCCATTAACAGGTTTATATAACACAACCAGGAAATCAACTATCACCTCACCCTAGTTAACAGGATTAGACATCCTCCTACGGTATAATTCTGATGGAACAACTAGGAATACATGTACGACTGTCCTTTTTTTGGTGCACGAAGGCCTACGCATGAATTCTACCGTCAATGAACAACATACTATGCAGTGAACACGGATTTACGACTACTCAATTTAATAAACCTAGCCTACATGGGCGCCAAGCAGCTGCACGGGATTATAGCTCCAATTCTGGTTTTCAGACGACGAGACGGTGGATTTTGGTCGAAAATCCGCAAGCTATCGAAATCCTTACGCTAGAAAACTCTTTCTCCTTCCTTCCCAAGCCTAGAGCAGCCTTTTGAGAGTTTCTGGGGTGATCCTCGCCTCTTTTTGGTGTTTAGGGAAAAAGGAGAAAATAAGGTTTCGCGTCATTTAAGTTTTGTTTCCGATCTTCCTGCTCTGACGCTCCCTAGCCCGCTGGAGCGCCGCTACCCTAGCGGCACTTGTTCCACTCTGGCGGGATGAGGGGTCCAGTTCTCCCAACGTTTTTCCTTTCCTAAATAACGATAGTTTGGGTCGTTACATTATTTTAGGCTTCTAACTTAATAACTAATACAATATATATTAAAAGATGACAACTAATAATTTACATAATAAAAATATAAATATTACAAATTTACGTTAATATAAAATATACATATATAAAATAAGGATTTATAATTAGTTTAATAAGTACGAAACTTGAAATAAAGCGACAACAAATAATATTTTAAGAAAAGAAGGTGTAAAAAGTGATAATATTAATTTCGATAATAACACATATAATTGTAGTAGATAAATAGTTGTAGTAGTAAAAATAATTGTGAAAAAGGATAATTTGATACGTTATTAAATTAGAAGCTCGAAAACAATGAATTAGAAGAAAGGAGGGTCAAAATTGGGTGTCAACAGTTGGTTACTCCTTTTTATTTATTTTTGGTTAATTTAAAAGAAATTAAAATTATTTTTTATTTGTAAAATTGTTGAATTTTAGTGGTGCTGACATGTGTCACTTTTACTTCTCCTATAGATAATACAGATAAATAATAATTAATTAGTTGATATTTCAAAAGTTAAAAAATAGAGATTAATTGTGGCATTGACACGTAGGCTCTATCGCCTCTTTTTAAAAATTGTTATTTATTATTATTTAATATAATTACAGATAATTAATCATTAAAAAATTAAAACAATTCTCGTGGAAACTAACACTAAATTCAATTCAAATTCATTGTTATCCAAATTATTATTATTATACTAGTATACGTGCCCGTGCGATGCACGAATAATATTAAAAAAAACAATTACGTTATATTTATGCTTGAATATATAGTATACAGTTGTATACATGAAAAAAAATCATTTAAATTAGTGTATCAACTATTAACGCGTAAATCAATTTTTATATATAAATATGTATAACATAGTTTGATCTCATTAATGACAATAGATTTCATGTCAGTAAAATTTTTGCTTGTTTTTGGAGTTTTTTTAGTTGCTTCACGTGATGCTCTTCAACATTTTTCTTTGTTTTAAAATTTTATTTATTTATGCTCTTTCATTCTACTAATTAAATTCTTTCATTATTTAAATTTGTTAATAATAATTTTAGTATTATTTAATGCGCATAAAATAATAGTGTATATAATAGATGAAAATATGCATAGAACTTTTCACCACATTATGAAATATATCACACGAATAAAATAGAATAAAAACATATGAACTTTTGGTGAATAATTGTTTTTAGTATTAAGCTTTTCCTAATTATATCAACAGCATCAACAACACAAAGAACAATAATTTTATCAAATATCATTATTATCCAATAAATGATACACTTTAAATATGTATAAATAATATTTTTTAACAATATCTGAAAAATAAAAATAAAGATTCAAATCTAGTGAATTCACGCACCAAACATCTTGAAAAAGAAAACATAAAATTATTGAAAATTCACATACAAAGAAAATGGAGAAAAATAAATCATCAAAAGAATTTATGTATAGATAGAAATTGAAATAGAATAATTTTTTTTGTACTTTTCAAAATAATTGTTCCCTAACTATTTGGTTTTCTCTATATACTACGGTTAGATAAGATTTTGAAGATAATTATCCTTATCTAAATATTTTTGAAAAATTAAAAAAATTTAAAATAGAAAAGTGGAGAGAAAATAGGAGCATTTAAAAATTCTTCATTATTATTTTTTTGTTACATTTTTACCAAAATATATATATTAAAATTGTTACATTTTAATCTTTTGACATTTGATATCTGAGACGTAAAATATTTGAGTATAATTATTGTTTAACACTCTATAGTTGTTATGTTTTTATTTTGTTTTATTTTTACAAAATAATCAATAAGCAAACATAAATGAATAAATAAACTAAATAAAGACCAAAAAATGATGTTAACTGTTAAAAAATATATTTAATGTGACGTAATTATTTTAAAAAATCTAATTGTTTATTTTGTGATTTTTTATTTAGTTTATAATAACTACTGATAAAATAAGGCGGTAACTACAGTTTCCTCCAATCATCGATCATACTTACAATTAAAAAATTAACTACAATCATAAAAATAAAAATTGATAAAACTAATTTTAAAAAATAAATGCAAGCAATCTAATAAATATCTCGAAGAAAATTGTCCTTTTTTTTCTTTTTAAGTCTTGTTATTTTAAAAGAAAAACATAATTATAACAATATCTACATATATTTTTAGCAAGTAATACAATCAATCTATCACCAATAGTATATTCATCGAGAATTTTGACACGCCAAAGTTGTCATTGGAAAAAATAATCATGAATCTTTATTCGCGAAACCTCCAATCATATTATAGATAGAAATAGTCATTTCTGCAAAAATGATATCATCAAAAAATGAGAATAATAAAATATAAGCTTGACAATAATGATAAAAAAATAGTACAAATTACAATAATGAACAAACAATATATTGTACAAACTTTCTATCCTCTCATCCACTGATTTGCATTATCATGTTCCTACTGCTTTTTTGTTGCGTAAAAAAACTGTAGAAATTGTATTCTTTTTTTCTTAAGTGAAATTTCAAAGATGTCAAAATGTAAAAATAAGTGATGCAGATTGATGAATGATTTTTTTTAATATTCTCTTAGAACCTGTTTATATATATTGAAAGTAATAGTTTTTGATAATGTTAAACAGTTAGGCAGTTGAGATATATATTACTCCCTCTGTCTCAATTTATGTGACTTACTTTTCTTTTAGTCAGTCCCAAAAAGAATGACACATTTCTATATAAAGTAACAATTTGACTATAAAATGTCTATTTTACCCTTAATGAAATGATTTACAGCCACACAAATTTCTATCATTCATTTTGGACCACAAGTTTTAAAAGTCTTCCTTTATTTCTTGAACTCCGTGTCGAATCAAAGTACCTCACATAAAATGGAACGGAGGGAGTACTATATAAGAAGAGGGAATAGTACACGCTTCTCCATCAACACGTGTGCTTCCCTGTAAAAACAACAAAATTGAAGGGTATTTCTGTCATTCTCCAAGCTGATCCTTTTCATTTCCTGCATCAATCCTGGGAATTTGGATTAAAGGTGATATTAAGGTGTCAAAATAAAGGAGCGGTGACATAAGTCTTAATTATTGAGTGTAGGTGACAATTATGTGATTAATGATTAAGGATTGTGGAGTTGCCCTCAAGTTTATAAGTTGGCAGTTTGGTCCATTGAATTAAATGAGGGGTAAAATGGTAAATGACTAAAACCTAATTTAACTAATTTTGGTGGGAACCAAAATTGGAGGGAAGCCACCAGCGAGCTATACCAAAAGGGGAAATAAAATATTTTCCCCCCCCCGCCTCCCGCCTTCTTCTCCTTCTTCTTCTTCTTCGTCTTCTTCGTCTTCGTCTTCTTCTTCTTGAATCAGATTTAGTTAATCTAATTAGTGGACCAGATTTCGTTCTATATCAATTGGAATTACTTCATAAGTGATTGGGATCACACACCATTGATTTGATAAGTAAAATTAATAGTTCTTTAAAATCATTCATCATCATCTAGGTATCTGTAATTTTTTCAATAATTTGCATTCGTGTTTTCAACAGATAGCTATATATGTTGCAATAGTTGACTATTGGAACAAATTATAGTCATATGTAGCAACAGAAAAGTTATTTCAATCGCAACAGAATAGACATATGTTGCAACATATAACTTACACAAGTCGCACATATAACTTAGACATGTCGCTACATATGACTTACATGTCGCAACAGAATAGTCATATATTGCAACATATGACTTATACATTTTGTCACAACATGTGATTTCTGTTTCACAACATAATAGTTATATGTAGCAACATATGACTTACATTTTGCAACAGAATAGCCATATGTTGCGACATATAACTTACACATGTTGCCACATGTGATTTATTTGTCACAACATAACAGTTATATGTAGCAACATATGACTTACATCTCGACACATAATAGCCATATGTAGCAACATATGAATTACACATGTTGCCACATGTGATTTATTTGTCACAACATAACAATTATGTGTAGCAACATATGACTTACATCTCGCCACATAATAGTCATATGTAGCAACATATGACTTACACATTTCATCATTAGTACTAATTATTTTTTTAATTAATTTCTTCATGTACAATAAATGGAGGGATTATTTGTAGGTATTGATTGTCGTGGTGAATGGGTCGAGAAGAAAAATCGATACATTTGGCATTGGAAGGATGGTAATAAACGGGAGGGGTCAGTAGGGATGACTATCGAAAAATATATTTTGTATGATGATTTTATTTGGAAGGGTGCCAGAATCTCATTTGTTGGGAGAAAGACTAATTTGTTGCACTGTTCATCAATTTGATCACTTTCGTTGTGAATTATGTAGTTGTGATTTAGAAATAGATAAAGTAGTTAAATTTTTGTATTAGTTAAATTTTCATGTGTGGCAACATATATACATTTCTTGCAAACTCATGGGCAAAAAGGTGACTTTTTTGTGTTTTGTACTGATTTTTGAATTTGTTCTTTATAGAATGTTTAATCTAAAAAATATTGACATTTTTCCATTGCTAAATTGCTCAATTTATCGATTAACCCATCCTTGAAGTGACATATGTAGCAACATATGCACGTTCTGTTGGAAAAATTGCAACATACATGTCATATATGGCAACATAGGTATACCATAAAATGGTCTTTTGGGGGTTTATTCAACTAAATTGTCACCTAATTCAACATGTAACACTAAAATATAGTCCTACAACATGTCTAAGTACAAAATTATAGTCTAATACAACAACATTCATCAATTATTTTTACAAAGACTATCATACCACTAGTTCATCATACAATGACCAAGTAAATCCATATGATAGTTATATAACACCCTTGTAAATCGTTGTTTCAAGTGTTATAGCATATTTTTATTGCTTAATTATGGTTCAAGGTACTAAAATTTGATTCAATATGATATTTTTCCATTGCTAAATTGCTCAATTTATCGATTAACTCATCCTTGAAGTGACATATGTGGCAACATATGCACGTTCTGTTGGAAAAATTGCAACAGACATGTCATATGTGGCAACATATGTATATCCTAAAATATGCTTTTTGGGGTTAATTCAATTAAATTGTCACCTAGTTCAACATGTAACACTAATATATAGTCCTACAACATGTCTAAGTACAAAATTATGGTCTAATACAACAACCTTCATCAATTCTATCAATTATTTTTATAAAGACTATCATACCACTAGTTCATCATACAATGACCAAGTAACTCCATATGATAGTTATATAACACCCTTGTAAATCGTTGTTCCAAGTGTTATAGCATATTTTTATTGCTTAATTACGGTCCAAAGTACTAAAATTTGGTCCAATTTGACTTTTTTTTCATTGCTAAATCGCTCAATTTATCAATTAACCCATCCTTGAAGTGAAATATGTGGCAACATATGCACGTTCTTTTGGAAAAATTGCAGTAGACATGCCATATGTGGCAACATATGTATATCCTAAAATGTGTTTTTTGGTGTTAATTCAATTAAATTGTCACCTAATTCAACATGTAACACTAATATATAGTCCTACAACATGTCTAAGTACAAAATTATGGTCTAATACAACAACCTTCATCAATTCTATCAATTATTTTTACAAAGACTATCATACCCCTAGTTCATCATACAATGACTAAGTAACTCCATATGACAGTTATATAACACCCTTGTAAATCGTTGTTCCAAGTGTTATAGCATATTTTTATTGCTTAATTATGGTCCAAAGTAGTGAAATTTGGTCTAATTTGATATTTTTCCATTCCTAAATCGCTCAATTTATCGATTAACCCATCCTTAAAGCGTCATCTGTGGCAACATATGCACGTTCTGTTGGAAAAATTGCAACAGACATGTCATATATGGCAACATATGTATATCCTAAAATGTGTTTTTTGGGGGGTTAATTCAATTAAATTGTCACCTAATTCAACATGTAACACTAATATATAGTCTCACAACATGTCTAAGTACAAAATTATGGTCTAATACAACAACCTTCATCAATTCTATCAATTATTTTTACAAAGACTATCATACCACTAGTTCATCATACAATGACCAAGTAACTCCATATGATAGTTATATAACACCCTTATAAATCATTGTTCCAAGTGTTAGAGCATATTTTTATTGCTTAATTATGTTCCAAAGTACTAAAATTTGGTCCAATTTAACATTTTTCCTTTCCTAAATCGCTCAATTTATCTATTAACCCATCCTTGAAGTGACATATGTGACAACATATGTACGTTCTATTGGAAAATTTGCAACAGATATGTCATATGTGGCAACGTATGTGTATCATAAAATGGTCTTTTGGGGGTTAATTCAATTAAATTGTCACCTAATTTAACATGTAACACTAATATATAGTCCTACAACATGTCTAAGTACAAAATTCTGGTCTAATACAGCGACCTTCATCAATTCTATCAATTATTTTTACAAAGACTATCATACCACTAGTTCATCATACAATGACGATGTAACTCCATATGATAGTTATATAACACCCTTATAAATCGTTGTTCCAAGTGTTATAGCATATTTTTATTGCTTAATTATGGTCCAATGTACTAAAATTTGGTCCAATTTGATATTTTTTCATTCCTAAATCGCTCAATTTATCGATTAACCCATCCTTGAAGTGTCATCTGTGGCAACATATGCACGTTCTATTGGAAAAATTGTTACAGACATGTCATATGTGGCAACATATGTATATCCTAAAATGTGTTTTTTGGGGTTAAACTTTTTGAAAATGGAAATTAGTAAAATTAAATTAAATTTGAAATATGAAACGAAACGACCTTTTATAGAGGAGAGGAGAGAGAAAGAGAGGGAATAATGAAGGGACGATTGTTTTAAACTTTTTTAATTTTTTTAAAAAATTTTGATAATTCAAAGTGTGACATATGTTGCCACATATATTCTTTCTGTTGGGGCACATGCAAATAATTATGTGGTGTTTTTTACAACAGAGGTTATATATGTTGTCACAGACACCACATTTCTTCTTTTCTATCATAATTGACATTTGTTCCAACAAAATAATAATAATAATAATAATAAAAATAATCTATAATATTAATATTTATCAACAAAAATGAATAATTGGTGACAATATAATGTTGCCACATTTCTCATTTCTGTGACATAAGCTACCACATATCTTCTTTCTGTGACATATGTTGCCACATATATCCTTTTTGTTGGGGCACATGCAAATAATTCTGTGGTGTTTTTTACAACAGAGATTATATATGTTGCCACAGACACCACATTTCTTCCTTTCCATCATAATTGACATTTGTTCCAACAAAATAAAAATAATAATAATAATCATTAATATTAATATTATCAGCAAAAATGAACACTTCACCAATTGTTTTATACAACTTATCAATAAAAAGGTAATTCACAATGGTATACATAACCATAAATCTAATCAATGGTGGTAAGCACAACATTTTTATCGAACTTTGCTTTTTTTAGGCCTAGGCCTCTGTGGGTCTTCATTGTTACTAACATAGCCACTCCAAGCCTTTAAAATCCCATAATTCCATAGGAGTGAAGCATATCTCATGCGACGAGATTCAGAACTAATTCCATAAGATGGTACTTGTAGTCCATCACTCAAAAACCCAGTGTATGCAGCAACAAAAAGTCCACAATCTCTGCATGATATATCATCAATGAGAAAATATAATAACATCACATTTCAATAGTGGTAAGACAAAACAAATAATGTGATACTTACAGACTTGCTTGCTTATTGGGCAGTACCAATAACATGTCTGACTTCGAATGGGTGAGATTTGTTCTTTCCTTGGTAAGATTCAAGAACTGGCCAGTTGGTTCGGTCTTTTTGATAAAAAATCCCTGGATTCAAGGTACTTTAGCAACAATGTAGACAACTTTTGAATCTCGGAGCACAATTTTCTGTTAGTCCTAGATGAAGACATCGAATCATACACCTTTATGCATCGTTCCTTCAATACAACGACTGCCAAGACCCAATGAAACTCCCCATTACAATTTACAATGACATAAACCTCATCTGTGAGGTGCCAAGGCAGTCCACCAGGTATACCAAACCATTTGATAGTGCCAACGATTTTATTCTCATATTCAGGAACAACACTGGCATTGCCAATGTATATTTTGAAAAAACAATTAATAGTGGTAGATCAATATTTAGAATGACTCTGTTGCTTCGAATTCTTTCGCAAATAGTATAAAATGACATCCACATGCTGCACAAATGCATCAATAAGTGTATTTCTGTATCAATTTATTTGTATGTATTCATGTCTTAATCAAAAGATAAAAGTGGGCATGGATTTACCTCATCAGTTCAGCACTTACTAGGTTGAGACATTACGTAGAACCAGTCCTTCTTCTTTGGAAATACAACTGCAAAAAAAAGTTGTTTGAACTCAAGATCCGAGTAATTGGCTAAATAGTGATTGTCCTTTTCTCTTCTACAATTGTGTAATCATTATAAATAATTATTTAGTGGACAACAAGAAGAAATACTAATAATAGTTGAACGACTTTACTTTTTTGCATGATGCTTGTAAAGACCCTCGTTTATCCATTGCGAGAAGGATGACATTAGTTCAATTGGACCCTCGCTGTTAATGTTAAAACCTTCAAATGGATATTTTTACTTCACATCACAACTGACGACTTCGACTTTCTTCTCTTTCTTTTTCTCTTTCTTTTTCACTTTCTCCTTCTCTTGCTCCTTGTCCTTCTCCTCCTCCTCCTCCTTGTCCTTCTCCTTTTCCTTCTCCTTCTCCTTCTCCTTTTCCTTCTCCTTCTCCTCCTCCTTCTCCTTCTCCTTCTCTTTGCCTTTTGGGTTTGAGTGTGATACTGGAGCAGTAGTCATTGATTTTTTTCGTGCACTAATTATAGATAGTGATTGGGAAATAGATTTTTTCAACCTCCTACACTTCAAAGGTTGTGAAATCTTCTTGGATGTATAGACATCAATATTATAAGTCATTTTCTTAAAAATATCAGTGTGTTCTTTAACACGACTAATAAAATAATCATATTGCTGCTCACATTCTTCACATAGACAAAAAGAGCATTTAATGTTAGAAGAGAAAGCAACACCAATGAAAGATTGAGTTGTTGTCATGAATGAAACTTCTTGCATCATTTCATCTACAAGGTAAATAAAAAAAGATTGAGAGTTGACAATTGATTATAAAATAATAATGCGTAACAATTTATACTTAAGTTGACACAGATGGATATTATGTTGCCACAGATGTACCTTCTGTTGCCACGAATGAATCTTCTGTGGCCACAGATGAATCTTCATGTGCCACAGATGAATCTTTTGTTACTACATATGACAATTTTGTTGCCCTAACACATAGGTGATATGTTCCAACATATGACAACTCTGTTGGAATATATACCAACATATCACTAAAATGTAGCAACATACGACACATCTTTCAACAAATGAAATATATGTTGGACAACTGAACAAGACTATATTTCTAAAATCATATGAACAAAATGGTCACAAAAAGAACAACAAAAGCAACAAAAAATGAATTTTCACTGAATGTTAACAATACATATACATTTCCTCAAAATTAGGGCTTTTTTTGGGTTTGTTGATTTTCTTTCAAAAACAATAAATAATAGGTACCATTACACTATTATTCAATTTTTACATCTATAGAACGATTTATTGTTCATTAACCAAAGAAAAAAATTTAGTATTGTTCGAAAATTATAAAATCTTTCAAAACAATGACTTACCCATTTCAAGTCGAACACAATCTTCAGTTCAGAAAGAGGAGAGAGTCACGGCCGGAGATGAGGAGGAAGATAAGATAATGGGGGAGAATATTTGTTTTGATAGTCGGATTTTTGGATTTTCTAAGGAAGAAGAAGAAGAGAAGAGAGAACGTTGAGAGAAGAAGAGAAAATTCTATTTTTGTTAACTTTTTTAAAAATGATTTGGATAGAATTATAAAAGTTGAAAAATGAAGTATTTTTTTGTATTTTATAAAAGATTTGAAAGTTTTGAAAATATTAATTTGATACCAAATTTACTTAATTACATTTAAAATGAATTTGACCCTTTCTTGGTCAAAGTGTCACCAAAAACAAAACTCAAACTTAATTGACACCTTTCATTTAATTTTCTCATCAATCCAAACGCCACCTCCATTGCTGACCACCAAGTATCACCATCTGCTCTCTCCTGTTCTTCTCTTTGCACTTTCGTCGACTTCATAGTTGTGTCCAGGTGAGCATACTTTACATTTGTATTGATTTTGATTTCTTAACTCTGCTTCTGTTTGATTTTGCAATATTTGGTGTTTTCTTTGTATCCAACAAATTTTTTGGCACCTCTTGACTCCTCCTGTTTTCCCCTCTACTCTGTGGTGGGTTTGAGTTTCTTCAATTTTGGCTTTTTTTTCCATCTTCTTACCTCCTCTTTGTCTTAACTTTGGACTTTTCTGGATTTTGAAGCTTGCTTGTGTGTATTTTTGAGCTTTATCTTGCTATCCTATACTCTCAATCGAAAACAAAAATACATAGCATGAAATTAACAGAGAAACACAAGACGAGAAAAATAATACCCATCAGAAAACAATGGTCCAAACAAAAAAATTCAGAATATCCAATAAAACAATAATTAGTGGAATGCAAACAAATTGCAAAAGCAAACAGTAGAAAGCAAAGTTAGGAAATGAAAAACCCAAATAATTGCGGAATAATTATCTCGCATGAGATAAAAAGGAGCTGAAAATTGAGACTGATGAAAAACTTTAGCTAACCCAACTCTTTCCAACACAAACTAGACACACGTTGTTTCCTTCTTGTGTTTGCTTCAAATAGTTAAGCTTGGATGTGGATATAATTAGGATAATGATCGAAAAGATTAAGAAAAACAGAGGAAAAAGATGAAAATTTGTGTCAACACATCGCAATTGGTTCGTTTCCATTGTAAATATCCTTTTTTCTAATCCCGATAAATAGGCATTTCTCAATTTGCAGATTTTTTGTGCATTTCTGCATCTCTTACCTTAGAGACAAGAGTTCTTTTTTAATTTTCTATTTTGGGGTCAGTTTATAATGATTTGGTAGCTCCATTTTCTGTGGTTGTAAATATGCGGACAATATAGGAACTCCATTTTTGTGTACAAAACCACACTTAAGCATTGAAATTTTGCGTTTGTTTTACGTACAGAGTCTCTTTACATCGCCTTTATAGTGTATATATTCAGCTTCTAAACTCAATGAATAATATAGTTTACTGCTTCAATGCTATTTGTTTTCACTTAATTGCTAAAATTGGTTCATCAGGTCTGCACATGTTTTTTAGTTTGAATATGCCAAGCCTGAAACCGAGCTGGAACCAGGATGGGTCATACCTGAATTGGAATGGAGAAAACTCATTTTTCTCATTCTCTTCCCTTTTTCTTTGAGTCAACAATTATAGAGAACATTATTCTTTCTTAACGTACATAGCACCACCAGTTTCATGAAATGTTCCATGATCTGACATATTACTTAATTTAGTTAGAAAGACAACTCTAGCTTTGATCAATTAGATTTTACTCTCAATATTATTCAAATTAATTAAAATCTTAATTCGGTTACACCTCAATAGCACACTAGAAAGAATGCAAGCAATGTTTATTCCTGTTGTTCAAGTCTAATGCTTGTCAATGGTTTGGTTATGCTAGATTGTTATGTATATTTCGAGTCATTGACATTTCATTTCAGATTTGTGTGTCCCGGTGTTAATTGTTAGGAACTGATCCCCTGTGTTTACAGTGACCAGAAACAGATTCTCTCGGATAAAAGCTGTACCAACTAGAGCATCATCACTTTCTGTAAGTAATTATATGACTTGGTCAATTTGCGATAGTTGATTTTGCAGCTGCCTTCTTTTCCCTTCTATATTGTGAATGGATTTTTGAAATTCTTCCTGTAATAAACCTGTTTGCTGGCTTCTGTGAATAGAAGGAAGAAATCATGAAGGGAAATGTATAATTGTAAAGAATATGACTGCCTTGGCACGAGGAAGTGAAAAAGTCATGCACCTAGAAAATGGAAGAAGGGAATCAATTAATAAATATGGATGATGTAAAGAGCGCATCGTGAGTACTGATGTTAATCGATCGTAGGTGAAATCAATATGAGTGGACCAAAATGCCTCAAAGAATGTAATTATTTGAATGACTTGATGCTTTTGACGAAGATCAGTGGGCTTACAATTAACTTTTTGGTTTTCAGGAGACAAGTTCAAGGTAGCTGGTGACTATTCAGTCGTAATGTAATTTAGGTAGAGGGGA